>JACXGI010001867.1:0-83409 GCA_016801175.1 Esox masquinongy | reverse complement strand
TCTAATTTTCTGAGATACTGAATTTGGGGTTTTCATTAGTTGTCAGTTATAATCATCAAAATTAAAAGGAATAAACACTTGAAATATATCAGTCTGTGTGGAATGAATGTATACATTATACAAGTTTCACTTTTTGAATGGAATTACTGAAATAAATCAACTTTTTGATGATATTCTAATTATATGACCAGCACCTATATACTGAATTGATGATCATTTGCACCGGTTTCATATAATTGTTTAATCATACACCTGATCATATGCCTACAAGATCTCTGACTTCGTGCAATTGTACCTAGAAGAATTGATGCTGTTTTGGAGGCAAAGGGTGGCCACACCAAATATTGATTTGATTTAGATTTTACTTCTGTTCAATCACTTTGCATTTTATTAAGTGTTAAATATAATCTATTACCGTGTCTATTTTTGAAAGAATTCTTACTTTACCATATTTTTTCACACATGCCTAAAACGTTTGCACAATACTGTATGTTTTTTTATTCCAAGCAATTTCTTAATTCTGAAGCAATTTGTACCCAGTTGTGTGATTTATGACGGTCGATCACCATTTGTCTTCATTCATTTCTGAGCTTTTTGCCTTTCCCAAAGTGATGGATGACAATGGGATTTTCTCAAATGAAATTCCTCTCCTCACCTCTGGCCTCCTTTTGAAAAGATTTAAAGGTAATATAGGAGAGGAGGCAAGGAGAGTTAACTTCCATGAAAATACGCAGATATTAGACATTCTTCTTCCATCTTATCTACTCACTTGTATCACTTGACATGTACACCAGGCATCAGGCAGTGGTTCAAAAAATAAGTGTACAGTATGTGAAGTGATAAATAGAGATTAATTCATAAAACAAAAAGTAGCACATCGTTTTTTTACATCTGCATGATGTTCTCATCTGACAAAACAAAAACTTCCAATTTATTTGGCAGTAGGGTACAGATGACAATCCTCAATGAACAGCCGCTATCAGGGAGAGGACTCAAAAAATTATTGTCTCCTCGACCATTCAATCACTTAACTCTTTTCGGGTCACAGGGGAGAATTTAAGACAAATTGCTCTAATTTAATACAAAACATGCATAGAGCAGGTATAAGCTACATCAGTCTTTGCAAGACTTGTGTATTTTTATCCTTTACTCCTACTAAGAGACTACTTTAGACCTGGGACAAGATAGGATAATTGACTAAGTAAGGGAAATTAATTAGCAGGTACAAACAAAAAACAGAAGTGTTATGGCCTTCCAGGACTGAAATTGAAGTGTTATGGCCTTCCAGAACTGAATTTCCCAAGTGAATTCACCTTTCGGTTTGATGACCTACATACAGCTAATACACATTTACCATAATTATTCTCTTTTTGCACCACCAGTGATGGTGATTTGGATGAGTGTCACTAAATGGAACACTTTAATTGGCTGCCCTGAAAGATTTTTCCACGACATTCCATTTTTCATGACATTGCCTTGATGGCTATTTAAAAATTCTGTTGTCATTTGTCAATGTTGTTTTGAATGGTAGAGCTTGTTGTCTCACTCTGATGTATTCTGCCTCCATTACTGCCAATTCACTGTCCAGTTCCTTACTTCCTGAATTCATCAACGTATATTTCTGCGTTCCAAATGGAACCCTTTGGACCCTTTGTCTAAAGTAATGTATCATTTAGGCAATAGATTTCCATTTAGGCTGCAGAATATGTCAGTTAGATTTAAGTTGCTCCTGCCACACTGACAGATTGTTGTGCTGTTTAATAGTATTATTTCCTTCCAGAGCCAGTCAGAATAAGGCCAGTCAGAATAAGACCAGTCAGAATAAGTTGCTCCTGCCACACTGACAGATTGTTGTGCTGTTTAATAGTATTATTTCCTTCCAGGGCCAGTCAGAATAAGGCAAACGTCAGTTTAAATAGGACCCTGAGTGATGTACTCTGACAACTGGGAAAAAGGATTTTATTTGTATTCCCATTAGTTACTGTCAAAACCTGCTCTTCTTGGGTTACACACAAAACTACAAATGTGACAAAATACTGAATGGATAGGCACTGTACAAAGACAGAACTACATGCCTTTTAGAACAATTTTAGATCACTTAGGCTTTTTGTCATGTGCTGTTATCTATGTCCCAAATAGTATTTATTGTGTAAGGCTATTGTCCAATGTAATGCACAACTGGGAGAATAGGTTGGACAAAGGTATTGTATCAAGTAATGATGTACAGTTAGGGCCGTAAATAGTTGGACACTAACACAAGTTTTGTTATTTTGGCTATTTACCAAAATATATTCAAGTTACAGTTAAGTAATGAAAATGGAAAGTGCAGTCTCTCAGCTTTAATGTGAGGGAATTCACATCCAAATTGGAGTATGGGTTTAGGAATTACAGCTCTTTAATATGTTGCCCCCTCTTTTTCAAGGGACCAAAAGTAATTGGAAAATTTGACTCAAAAGCTGTTTCCCAGGTGTGGTCTATTACGTCATTATTTCTTCATCAATTAATCAGGTAAAAGTTCTGGAGTTGATTCCAGGTGTGGCATTCGCATTTGGAAGGTGTTGCAATGAACCCACAACATGCGGTCAAAGGAGCTCTCAGTGCAAGTGAAACAGGCCATCCTTAGGCTGCAAAAACAAAAATCCATCAGAGATATAGCAGGAACATTAGGAGTGGCCAAATCAACAGTTTGGTACATTCTGAGAAGAAAAAAAATGCACTGGTGATCTCTACAACATAAAAAGGCCTGGATGACCACGGAAGACAACAATGGTGGATGATCGTAGCATCCTTTGTTCAACCCCTTGATTTAACGCTGAAAGTCTGCACTTCAATTGCATCTTGGTTGCTTCATTTCAAATCTTGTGGTGGCATACAGAGCCAAAATTATGAAAATTGTGTCAGTGTCCAAATATTTGCGGACCTAAGAGGGCTATAATTTGTCATGAAGCATGTCTAGTGTATTATATCCATACATTCTTGACACACACAAGGTTTTTCAATGCAGAACACAAATCTACACACACACACACACACACAAACACTGAAATATTCATCGAGTATTAATGTCTGTAATATTACAGTTGTGTTCTCTGAGTGAATTTGTCAAATAAAGACTTAATTAGGTAACTTGGCACAATATTTACTGATTCGACTAATACACTAAACAGAGGAACATTGATAACATGCGACAGTGTCCTCAGGATGTTTTCCCTGCCAATATAATAGACTGAACAATCCATTCGAATGGTTACACACTGTATATGCCCGTTTATGAAGGAGGCCCAAACTGCATTTTGTTGTTGCAATTCATACAGAATAGCCTGAATTATATCTTTACACAGACAAATAAACACGAGTTGTGCTTCCTATTTGTCACATGTATGCCATCCATATTACAGCCAGGGGGTTTTCCATATACAGGAATGCTATAAATTGGATTGTTCCTTATGGGTAAGAGCATACAAAGACCAAGATTTATGCATGCTTGAGTCCACACCATTTTTAATTTGAATATAATATTCCTGTAGGCTACCAAAATAGAGCAAAAAACTCTCCTCACAGGTCTGTTGATTCAAACTTATCTTACTTTGTGCATATGAAGCCCTTTTTACAAGCCCAAATTGCCCTGTTTTTGGGAATGCCCCGATCCTTTGAAGAGGAAAATAGTTTTTAGTCTTTTAGTTCAAAGTCCTTCAGAAATGTGTGTATATTACTCAGAAATAATTCATCAGATTTTTGTCTTCTTACCTACATATAACTGCTTTTCTAATAAAAAGTGCACAGGTAAAGTATCAGAGAATATCTTCTCATAGATGTTATTGCAATGACATCACACTGAGCCCCTTACCAAATTGATCAAAGAAAGTCATCAAAACGACTGGAAATGAGAACTATTGTACTAATAAACAAGACACCCTTGAAAAAAGGCTGTGGATTCAAAGTAGAAAAAATGGTAGAGAATAAAAAGCCCAAGCACACATCTGCGCATTCGCCTGTCTCCACAGTAGCACTGTGGTGAAAAAAGGACTTCCTGGCAGCCCAAATATGGGCAGCCGTGGATGAGGTGTGCAACCAGTGACTCATCGGCTAGCTACCCACGTCTGCAAACCTCGCATGTGAACAAGAGAGAAAGGGATCGAAAGATACAGAAAAAATTAAAGACAGGAACAAAGACGTACAGTACCACTGCAGTGGTGAAAAAAGCTTCCTAAGGGCACACAGACAGTCACCTCCAAATCAAAATGCATGTTAGGCTACGTCCATAGATCTCACAGCAGAGGCAAAGCTGCAGAGGGAAATGCCCAGTTTCTGCAGATTGTGATGTAATGGTTGTTGTGCAGAGAGTCCTTTTGAGCCATTGTAGGCAGTAACATGTGGACACTTCCTACGCTGATTGTTCTGTAGTTTGTCCCTGATACGTCAATATTATGCAGAAAGCTTGACAGAAATTATGCACCGGCATTTGGTTGTTCAAAGTATAGGCTTTGTTAAAAGGACAAATCCCGACAAGCTTCTTTTGATTTATATAAAGGGAGTCATAGCTAGATTCCGTTAGTTAAAGGATTCTATTTGATTATTACACTCGTAAGTTGCGTACAAGGTCCGACTGAAGATATTTTTTTCTTCTAATTAAAGAGGTGTGTGGGGCTGACACATTATCTGCAGAAGGAGCAATTAGAAATAACTCTTCTGCTCAAGGGCAGAATGACATATAACACCTTGTCTGCTGTGAGATTCGATCTAGCAACCTTTCAATTCCTTGTCATTTGGCTATCTGCCATCAACGTGCATAAGAATAGCAAGTTTATCACTCTTAACCAAGTAGACATCAATAAATACTCTTGCCTTGAATCTTTTCAAGGTTCTGTGTTCAGTGCAGACAAATGTAACACATTCGGGGAACTCATGTTCCAATAAGACTCATCTATTTCAAAGTGACATTTGATTTATTATGCATGGAAGTGATGTAAACCTAACTAGAAACACTTCTCTCAAACTTACAGACCTGCTATTGATTCAACTGGGCTGCTGTAGCTATAGAAAGAGTGTTGGATTGTTTGTCAACTGACTGTAAAACATATTAGCTGGCCAGGTAAAAAAGAATGATTAATAAAAAATGTATTGCAAAACCGTTTTCTCCAAAGTCGGCACAATTGCATTGTTATAATTTACTGCTAATGATTCCTGACAGAAAGGGTTAACTTCATAATCGGCAGCTGTAATTATGAAGCAGCCAATCTCTCCTATTATTACATAATCATAAAGGCCTAGGGATTAGTTTCATAAGGAGCAGCGGATGTGGTTACAGCATCTGATCAGTGAGCAAAAGGTTGCTAGATTGAATCCCTGAGTATGCAAAGAGAAAAATCTATCATTCTGTCCTTCAGCAAGGCGCTTAACCCTAATTGCTGCTGTAAGTTGCTTGGGATAAGAGCTTGTACTAAATTAGTAAAAAATATATTACGTCTCCTTAAAGGTGTTATGACATTCTCAGCTGACCTCGGCTTCCCACAAAACAAGGGTTCTTCACCATACCAACCATCCAAATGATAATGACTCGAAAACACAGAACATTATGTAAAGTATCTTCCCTGGCACAGCTGTTGTTATTGTTGATCCGGAGATGAACAGCACGCTTGCGTCTTACAGGGATTGTTGATTTGAACTGGGTTTGCTTCATTGGCAGGGTCTGTGGAAGAAGCATCCTGTTGATCAGCTCTGATACCCACACAAACACAAGCGCCCCACCAATGTATCCACATTGAGTCCAGTCTGTACCCAAGAATCATGTTATCTTTTTGAAAGTGATATTGACGAACTGCAATGCAACGCTAGGCATACTACCACCTGTAAAACTCATTTATTGATCTGTGATTATTTAAAGGTCATGAGGTGTATACAGTAATGGTCATGTTGTTTCAGCATTTTATAGTCAGGAGGCTTTGGAAACACGGCTGGGTATTACATTAGCCAAAGTCAATTTCGCACAGTCAAACTCCCTTTGTCATTTCGAACGGTGAAGTCCGTGAGCCCCATTGCAAACTATTGCTTAGCTCTACATGTTCATATTGATTCCTATTCATAGGTGTTATATACGTTGACGTTCAATAGAGGCAATCATTATTTGAGCCCTCGGACAATGGTTTATATTTCAGCATCATAACTTTGAGATGAACCCCCCACTGTATTCCAATATTTACCCTCTGAAAATATTAAGCCTTGGGTGTTAGCCCTTGGATGTGTTTTAAGTGTAATTATTTTACTTATCCTGCATGCAGGCAGTATAATTTCTTGGGTAATTTAGAGGGTTTGTTTTCTTTTAACTAAAAGAGGTTTTTTATCACTACATGACAATGCTTTTTGGTTACTCTTCCTTTAACTTTTTTCAATCCAGTCCCTCTGATGAAGGGCACTCAGTCCCCATCATGGGTGCCTGGGAAAAAACACACCCTGTTGTGCAAACAGAAAGCAAAAGACGAGTTACATATAAAGGCAGCGGTGCACCATGAGAATTCAGCTGATAGAGCAGGTCACTTGTAACAACGTAAGAAAGGGTTCAATTTCTAGGGTCACCAATATGTAAAAATGAATGCATGACTGTCATTTGCTGTTCGCTGTCTGATTAGTGGTATGCAGTATACATTTATACATGATATATACAAACAGTGTGAGGGTATGTATAGTTTAAAGCCTTGACTGTGCCACTTGCTGCCAAGTGGCTGGGAAGAGCCATGGACAAAGCAAATTGGCCAGCATTGCCAAGGAGAGGGAGGTATCTACATCAGGGACTTCTTGGTCACATCATGCATTAGCAACTACCTAAGACAGCTTGACCTGAACTTTTCTTTATTGTACTATACTGTATTCTACTGTACTCAGCTTACTATAGCTGCTGTCTTGATGGGCACATCTAACACCTGGTTTTGTACATTGATTTCTAGGTGGAAGACCACTTGACATAACAAGGACTGTTAAATGAGGAGGCTAAGTATTGGTTTCATAAGTTCTTTTTGGAAGCATTTCTCGTATTCCATTCACTTATAGTTCTGCATGCTCATCTCTGCATCGCTGTCATGGTAGACCAAGGCACTCTGTCCCCATTAGGGTTGCCCAGGAATAAACACACCTTGCTAAAAGAAAACAGTTCATGTAGAGATGAATTACATAAAAATACGGATGCTAGTAAAACAGGTTTGGATGCTAGTAAAACAGGTTTTCCGTTTGTACAGGAGACCTGGTATCTACATGCTTCTTAAGAATAAAGGCCTTGACATGGACTAAAGAATCATTAGATTCTATGGAGTGTTAGTGTTCCATTTCTGTTTTTCGTATATATCTGGCCTCTAAACTTTGGTCCAACAGCAAAAACAAGTTAAACATTTCTGAAGAAATTTCCTATGAATTAGAAATATTAATAATATTTCAAAATAATTCAAATACATTCAGAAATGTTTTACATATTTGGGTATCCTCAAATGCAACCAAATATATTTATCCATTTTAACTTTTTTCTGTAAGCGATCATTTAAAACAATCACTACTACATTTATTTCTGTGTGGGTCTAAACAGTATGGGCAGATGACATGTAATTTCTTTGCTCAAAGGACACATACCAGTGGTCTCAAAAGATTTGCTTCAGTATGAAGAAATTGTCTTAGTTCACTCCCAAAGTCCTCTCCAATCTCATACACCTTATTGCAAATCCTTGCAAGACGAGTGTTACTGTGTTTTTGACTAAGAAAGTGGGGATAAAGCATTGCTACAGTATGATATGGTATGGTAGTAAAGTATAGTATGGTTTTACAACCAACAGAAAATAAATCTGGTTGGTGTTGTGGTGATTATTATAGAGCACAAACAAATTTTATTTGACTGTAGGGGGTATTGTGGGGTCCCCAAGAGGTCATAGTGATTGGTTGTCTACTTGTCATGTTTACTTGGGGAAGAGGTCCCATACATATGGTCGAAGGGAAGTCAAGGTGCCCATTAGCACAACACAAAACAATACTATACAGATGACACATCTTTGAGCCGTTTCAACAGGACTCAAACTATCCATCAGCAGGAGGATATGATTGTTCTCTGAAAATAAATAATTTCTAACTGGAAATGCGATTTTGATAGATTTAGTTTAGGAGTAGCATATGGCTGCACTGAAATACACTTGTATCCAGAATACACTTGTATTCTGGATACCAAGCTACTGTATATGAAATGAGGTTGTGTGCATCTGTGCTTGTGTATGTGTGTATCGCTCACTTGTGTGTTTGCATGCATGTTTGTGTGTTTTTCACACAATTTCTCATACCTCAAACAACAGGTGGGTTACAGATGGTTTAGTTGCTGTACCCTTAATTGTAGATTTTACACTTGTGGTGGACTTTTTGAAGATGACATGAAAAATCAGGAAATGCATTAGAGATAGCAGTTTTTTAACCATTTGTATGTCTCAAACATCAAGCATCAATATGATATTGCAATCTTGTATATGATTCACATTTAATAAGCTTGACTTGAATAACAGCAAACCCATTTCTTCTCAGCCATCACTGAGTTTCCAGAGCTTTCTTAATGTTCACATAGACAAACACTGCATTTCCACTGATGTCTCTGCTCTTCTGGATTATAAAAACAGCTCCCTCTAGAGTATATATCGCAGTACAACCACATGAATGAGGAGGCAATATACTGTGTTTGACACTGAGGATTATCAAAGCGAGTGCTGTTGTGACACTTTTGTGATTGATAGAGTTAAGCTAGAGATGCAATGCAAACACTGAGATTTATATAATGTTTTTGATGATGACAGTGGTAGTAATGTGCTCATGCTGATCAAAAAGAGAGTTGTAGAAGTGGTGGCAGTATTAGCAATAATTAAAAAATAATAACATGTTATTAGTAGTTGTAATATTAGTATTAGTACTCATAAGAATAAGAGTAGTAGTAGTAGTAGTGGGGTTAGTGCTAATACTAGTAGTGGTAGTGAAAATAGTAGTATAAGTAGTAGCATTAGTAGTAGAACAGGTAATACCAGTAGTAACAGAAGTAGTAGTGGTACAACTAGTAATTGGAGTAGTGGCAGTAATAGGGATAGTGCTAATAGTAGGAGTCGATGTAGTGCTAATAGTACTAGTGGTAGTGAAAATAGTCCTAGCATTAGTAGTAGGAGTAGCCGCAGCAGCAGTAGTTCCAGTAGTAGTAGCAGTGGTAGCAGTTGTAGCAGCAGTAGTAGTAGTAGCAGTAGTAGTAGCAGCAGTAGTATTAGCAGCAGTATTAGTAGTATAACCAGTTAAGTAGTTGAAGAACTAGTCCAAACTAGTTAAACCACTATATTGCAGTCATCTCCACTGGCCACAGATTCTTGTATTTTGTGATACAGTCTGTGACTATGGCCTGTAAGTACAATTTGTACATTGTACATTGTTACATGCTACTGTAAAAAGTTGGACCGTAATACATAGTATTTGTTACTTTTGTCAATGATCCAGGGGGTGGCTTCTGTTTGGGCACGACGCTTACACCTCTACCAGGTGCAAGCATTTCAAGAAGCATCTGAAATAGCATGGTGAAGGGCTGGCCCTGGACCGTGTGGGCTGGAGTATGGAGGTGGTGGTGATTCCTCACAATGTTCCTGCTCACCGTTATGGGCATTTGTGTACATACCGGTAGCAGTAGGCTACATTACTCTCCAACAGTTTTTCATAGGTATGGACTACTAGATTCAATAGCCTAATAGGGTAAATTCAAAGCATCAAGTTAGATTTGTTTTCAATTCATTTAGTTCAGTGCACATCCCTTTTATCCAATAGCCTATTTAGTTCGCATAAGGAACATTAAGATAGTAATGTCCCAGGTGAATACGTAGTTCAGAGAGGCATTTCCTAAATCAGGGGTTTTCAATATTTCTTATTTTCCGTCAATAATCAAATAGCCTGTATAGTCGCTTGTTTTATTCTGTACAACAGCATTACTAAGGGCTTCTTCACTGGTGTGCAAAGCAAGTGCTCTGACAGCCCAACCTCCCAATTGTTATCATTACTTCTACCGACAGGTGCAGAGACCCCCAATCAAAACTTCCTCAGAGGCCTGGATAGCATATGAACACAGCATGGGGGTCCTTGGCCTACAACCTGGCCTAGATCTTGCCAGTATGTGAGTTAGATGCTTTGGTTTCTGCTGCTGGTAAGGTGCCCAGCTAATATCCCACAGCAGACAGTGTTGGTACTTGCTAACCTGTCTTCTCAAATCATAATTAACAGCGTTGGAGCGCTCCGCACCTTCTTTTGTCTCCCCTGTCAGCCAGCAATCACCGAATAACTCCCAAATGCCATCTTATTCCCTACATTGTGCACTACATTTAACACAGCCCTATGAACCCAGATCCAAAATAGTGCAGTACTGTGTGTAGGGAATAGCGTCCCATTTCGGACGCTATGACTGTCTTACAGTTTTTTTTGTCTTCCTGAACCACAGGTGAACCCCGCTCTTCACTGCTGAGAGTCAAATGACTAATCTGATTGCACAATTAAACTTGACGTGCTATCTCTGTGTGGTGTTTCTGCAAATTAATTTAGCTTTTTTGTGTCCCAAATTGTACGCCATTAGTGTCCCAAATTGTACACCATTCACAGTATAATGCTCTGTTGTCCTAACCATTTGGAATGTAGTTCTTCACGTGGTCCTTAAAAAATACCTTTGAGTCAGAAAATGATTTTACTGATGAAAATGACAGCCTTGTAACGTAAAAACATTTGTTTTGTCTTATTTAGTTGTATAACATTATTGAATAAGTTATTATATTTTTATCAGAAGTACATTTATGGCCAGGATACATGCATGCACAAGCATGATGCTGTTCTTCTGTGCACAACATCATAGCTCATTGTCAGCATGACCCATAAATGGGACAGACTTCATGAGGGAGGTGAGCACCACACTGGTTCAGATGACGCTGTGACTCAACTCCCCTTTGTGTTTTATTACCATAGGTTACCATGATGATGCTCACTGTAACGGAAGTCGGTTGTAGTAATTTGCAGAACCTTTTCCGCCACCACCACAAGTGACTATGCCTACACGTCATTACTGTTGGTTTACCTTTTACTACAGTTATTTTGTCACTAGTTAACACAGCCACAAAATATTATATACTATGGGTTAAGGACATTGTGAATGTGTCCAAAAAATATGTATCAACAGAATGCTCTTACAATCTGTAACAGGCTGTGTCATTAGTGACAACTTTCTACTGGATGCTACATGTCAAATCCATAAGACATCATGACGTGGGCTTTAAGCACCCCCCGTGACCCCAGTAATTCGAAATTAAGTATTTTTTTTCTCATTAAGTAGTTTATAATATAGTACTCTAATTGGAGCATCCGTTAGAGCTACAACTCGTGTTCCTTGATGTTTATGTAATGTTGAGTCATGTAGTCCGAGTACACTCAAGGTCCAAAACATGCACAAGCCGCCCCCATAAGTAGTTTTAGTTAGGCATGGCTATAGCTGAGTGAAGCCAAGACATCCACCAACACGACGCCCCCATCAGCATCGGTGCTCTCCCTGCTTGCAGATCACTCATGGAAGGCCGCACGCACGTTTGAAAACCAAAGCCAATATACTTGTAAATGTTAACACTTTGAATTTAATAGGACTTGAATCATGATCTTATAACTTTATTTTGTTGTGATTTTAATGCCCCACAAAAGCATTGCACTCTCGTGCCTATTGATAACACAGCATGTAGAAATGTGGTCGGGTAAGGTTTACGCATGCTTACTAGGTTTTCTTTTCAACGGATCCCTGTTATAAAGTCTGCTTATGAACTTCATCAAATGCCACAGCTATTAAAGAAGTTTCTCTTTCCACAGAAGCTGTTTCTTTCCTTCTTAATGCGTTTGAGACAGTCAGTTGTGTTGTGTCAAATTAGGGTTGGTATACAGAAGACCATCATCATGTCAGTACTTTAAGACATAAAGGTCAGTTAATCTGAAAAATGTCAAGAACTTGAAAGTTGTGCAGTCACAAAAATCAGCAACCATAGCTTTAATTAGGACCACCACAGGAAAGGAAGAATTTCCTTTGCTGCCTAAGATAAGTTCGTTAGAGTTACCAACCTTAGAAATCGCCAATTAACTGCACCTCAGATTGCATCCCAAATAAATGCTTCCCAGAATTCAAGTAACAGACACATCTCAACATGAACTGTTCAGTAGACACGGTATAAATCATGCCTTAATTGTTTGAATTGCTGCTACAAAACCATTACTAAAGAACATCAATAAGAGCAAGAGACTTGCTTGAGCCAAGAAACACAAGAAATTGACATTAGACTATTAGATATCTGTCCTTTGGTCTGATGAGTCCAAATTTGAGATTTTTACTTCCAAGACGCAGAGTGAGTGAACGGATGATCTCCGCATGTGTAGTTCCCACCGTGAAGCAAGAGGAGGAGGAGGTGTGATGGTGTGGGGTTGTTTTGCAGGTGATTCTGTCTGTGATTTATTTAGAATTCAAGGCACACTCAACCAGCATGTCTACCACAGTATTCTGCAGCAATTAGCCATGCCATCTGGTTTGGGGTTAGTGGGACTATCATTTGTTTTTCACCAGGACAATTACCCAAAACACACCTCCAGGTTGTCTAACGGCTATTTGACCAAGAAGGAGAATGATGGTGCTTTACCAGATGCTTTGCCGGCCTTCACAATCACCCAATCTCAACCCAATTGAAATGGTTTGGGATGAGTTGAACTGTAGAGTGAAGGAAAAGCAGCAAACAAGTGCTCAGCATATGTGGTCAGCATACTCCTTCAAGATGGTTGGAAAAAAATTCCACATGACTACCTCATGAAACCAACTGAGAGAATGCCAAGAGTTTGCAAAACTGTCTTCAAGGCAAAGGGTGGCTGACTTTGAAGAAATAAAAAATATACAAGTTTTTATATCTTCACTGTGGGTTTGATTCCCACATGGGCCCAGATTGAAGAATGTATACTGGATAATAGCGTTTGATAAATGTTTAGTTTATATTTCACATAAATTTCTCTGCAGTTGCTATGGAATGCAATTGATGAAGATGTGCTTCTGCAGAAGAAAAAACCATCCTATTGATTTTTCCCATAGGCAAGGCTACTTCACTGTTCAGAAGTCCGTATTTACGGTTATATTCACTTGAGGTGTTTACGAACTCCCTCAAAATCCTGTCTACTGTAGAGGACAGCTCCCCTTTCCGGTGCCTATGTTCTTGCGTCCATCTCTGCGCAGTACAGTGCTAACATCATTTTTCTCTATTCCTCCTCTTCTCTCCCTCCCTCGTCTGTCTTTACAGAACTTGCACTACTCACACGCGCGTACACACACACACGTCTCCCCCGCGCTCCCCGTGTCTTCGCGCTGTCTCATTCACTTGAGTGTGTCATCCACGCACAGACTCCGACTCAGAGCAGGAGGGGGGGGCGGGGTAGGATAAATACTGTTGAGAGGAGGCCACAAGGCACACCGAGAAGGAAACCCACTTGCAGTGCAAGAACAAGCAGGACTCCGAAGCCGGGAGTAAAAGTACCAACAAACCTACATTGGAGCTCGTAAAGGAAAGACAAGAACACATCTTCTGATTTCTGGACTTTTTGGAGCTCCGATATAAAAACAATTCGATATTTGGCTTTAGCCAGTTCACCTGGATCTAGCAACCAATAAAAGTTGGTAGTACACTCTTTGGAGTTTGGTCAGAGTCGTTTTATTTTACATTGCTTGTTGAAGTGGACACTGCAAGAGAAATTGGGATAGATCCGACACAGTCGGGTCTGGACTTGGCATTTTGTTTATGCACGTCACCCATTGCTGAAAGTTTTGGCCCGAACCCTCTGCGATGACAACCTGAAGACTTCGAAAGTTGCTTCCAGTTCGAGAAATTGCGAACGTTTGGTTTGAGAGTGCACAGCATACTGCCATAACAAGGCACTTACAGAACTTTCTCAAGGTAAAGTAGCCTATACCGTTCTTTCTGTTGATTCATGTGTTTTGCTATTTGTATGTTTGACATTTGAATCTTGTCAATGGCGCACCGTGCTTGGAGAAATACACGGATTTGTAATTCATATAGCTTTGTCTGAGTGTTTGCATGAAAGCTTATGTGAGGAAGTTGTCTATGCATAATGTTAAATCCTGACTGAGTTTTGTAGAGTTGAAGTGCTGGAATGTTCGCTTAAGTTGAGTATATGCAGTGCAGAGCCCACTGAAAGTGTGTGTGTAAATAGTACAGAAACAAAATATTATATATTCTTCGCTGTCCATGGCGGTGAACAAGATCCCGTTCTGGTTGCTGTCCATGGTTCTGAACAAGAATGGTCGGGACCAGTCGCTGTACAAAACCGTCAAACTCTTTCATTGTTTCCTTCGTCTTTTTCCTGCAATAATGAGACTTTTGAACACATCATTTGCAGAATCTTGCCCATTTGATTCATACTAAGCCTACGACTACACCAAAGTGTCATAAAAAACATGCATGCACAAATCCTTACAACAGGTCTCTCGTTTAGAGCTCTGTGTTCCTTCTCTCACCCCAAAAGTAGTCCCTTACCTCAAAAGTATTTTGGGAGAGTATAGAAACTATTATTCCACCTTATCAATAGCCGTCCAGATTCATATGAGCTGCACCGATCTGAACAAATCTAAACATTGTACCATCCCGAAAGATTCCAACTACCTATATCACATAGTTGCTTCTCCCTGGAGATATCAACTAGAGTTTGCATTCAGCTGGCAGTAGGCATTTCGTCAATGTCCCTGTTAACCACTGCCTCTGTCTAATTCCGTGTATGGTTACTTTAGAATGCATTACAACGGACAAAGACAATACACAACACGTCTCACTCTTTGGGATGTAAATTATAAATTATTAGAATTTGCCGTGCGAGTGGGGTTACTTTTCTGTCTTTTGTCACAAAGAGAAGAAAGGTAGGCTCAGACTCATTGCATTCATCAACAGGTTGCACTACCTCCTAAAGTTTCTCAGTGTACATTCTGTGCCAGCAGATAAACAGTAGCCTATTTTCCTATGATACTGTTTAATTCTCCAGTCTTGCCGATTGTCTCAGTCAAACCCTGAATCTCTGAAATTGATGAAGAGGACTGATACGAAGCTATTATTTGATCATGCACGATTTTCGATTCATATTGCTTGAATATAGAATACCCCACTAGCTACCTCACAATTTCAGTTTAACTTTGTTCAATGAATATCAAACCAGAACAACTTTTTATTGACCATATTGCTTTGACGTGTTTCCAAATAATGCATGAGATCATTGTGCATGTCGTTTTAGAATTTCATTGGCTTAGACTTTATGTGACGTTTTGATGGATTACAATGGATGTTTGAATACAGATGTTTAGTCAGTCTATAACTTGCAGTGTGAGGTTTGAACATTAACCTTCACCACCAAAAGCGCATGGGGAAAACACACTGTTGCCACAGCAACTGAAAAGCGTGAGTCCTCACTCTGAGTCCTAAAAACAGAGGGGTAAGGTTATGGGTTGTGGTGTTTAGAGCTTATTATTATGTGAATTATTAGGACTGATTATTCAGAGACACACATAACAGAGACATGCAAATAATTCAAAGACAATAGGCATGTTTTAAGGTTACCAAAAGTGATGCCCTTCTCTACTACCATCACAATAACTTGCTTAGTCAGGGGCTTTGTTATTTTCCCTTATTAAGTCCCTTTACTTTGTGTAGCATAGATTTGTAGAAGGATAGTCAAATGGCCACAGTGATTGATTTGTTTGTGCATGTGCCTGCCTTGGCTTGCACATGGCAGCAATTGAAAAGAAACCACAGGAGCCATTTAAATTGCTCCCATGGTCATCCCAATGTCTTTGCATTCCTCCTGAATTCTTTTTTTGCTGCTTTTTTGCACAAAGAGAGCAATCTTGCAGAGAAAGGAAACATGGGGACAGAAAATAAAAAAAATGGCCTCCACTTCCTCCCCTCATCGACCCCCAGGGTTTCCATCACAGATGGTTAAATTTCAGTTTTGTTTACTCTCATCTTCCCTTTCTTCAACCACTGCATAAAAAACATACAGAGTGATGGAAGATTCTGGAATTGGTCTGGCCCCTGAGGCAGCACTGATCTTCACTTGCTGCACGTGATCTTTAGAGAAGTGGAGATGTCCCCGTTCACATCCATATCATATGCAGCTTATAGCACAGCCAATAACAATCTGTACTGACTGTGTGGTACTAGAATGGTAGCCTATTAGAACATGATCAGACACAGGTAGATACACGGCTTATAGAGAACACAAAACAACCACAGCAGCAACAGCAACACACATCCCCCAACCCACCCAAACACACACACACACACAGACACACACATACACACCCATCACAGCCATTCAGCCATGGGAACTGTGTCTACTCCTGGCGATTTCCTGTGTTTTCCGCGGATCATTGTTCTTCAACTTATGTGGTGCACATTCCTAAGTGCACCTCCCTTGAGGAGAAAAAGGAATATTTTTCCGCCGGGATGTTAGTGTTGTTGGTTACATGGCGTTATGCAAAGCAGATCATCATATCTCTGATGGAAAGTGCCACTTGAAAACTGTGCCTCACAGCACAAACAGAGAGAGCTACAGAGAGAGCGTCTGATGGTAATTTAGCCCTTTCCCCTCTTCTCAATTTTACACCAAGTTGCACAAAAAATAAATAACAGCTGTTTCCATAACTACCAACTGCTTACATCCAGGCTGTCTGCTTTTTCAGAAATGTTGTTGACGACAGCAAGAGAAAGAAAGAGGGAGTCAGAGAGAAAGATTGAGAGAGAGAGACAGAAAGAGAGAGAGACAAAGACAGAGTGCCAGATAAAGTGAGAGTCTGTAAACATGACAGCAGGACAGTATTTTTTTTCTTTCCTCTGTCCATAAGATGCCCATTCATGGAGCTTCCGGGTAGTTCCTGGGAGGTGGATGGAAGCGAGGAGGGTGAGAGACATGACCTACACCCACGCAAAGCATAGGTCTTACACAGAGGGGAGGTGAGAGGGAGGAGGCTGGTGCAGAGCAGGCAGGATGGAGAAAGGGTGCAGGTGCACTGTTGCTGAGAGAACAAATGAAGCAGTGGGCACTGCTGAAGTTGCATGGCACATGTTTATGCATATCGTTCTGCACCTGGTTGTACCTCCTGCTCCTCTGCCCACTCAATAACTTAGCCAATAGTTTGAGCCGCCTTACAGTCTTGCTAATATAAATTATTCACAAATTACTCACCAACTGTCAGCAGATAAGAAATATTTTTGGTCTTTTTCGGACATGAGTCATTTAGCTTGAGAAGACTGGGCTGCCATAGTGACACGTGGCGGGAAGAGTAGCCCTGTATGCTTGAGAATGTTGTTGCTGAGCAACAGCCTTGTTCTCTCCTTCTTCCCACCTGTGCTCTATGGATCATTAAAAGCTAGTTCACCATAACACCTTGACAATGTGCTACCTCATCAAGGATAAGATGCCACATGAAAAGTCCTGCGCATTAACATACATGTCATATGCTCTTTGCTCAGGTATATTTTGTTAGAATGAAGCATCACTCTCTACAGGAAGTTGTAATGTTTCAACCACATATCCTCTATTGTATGTTGTTTTACATCAAAACACATTTAGGGCGGCCAGAATAAATTAGGTTGCGTGAGTGTCATCCTAATGAATGCACCCCACAGCTGCATGTTCTGTGTGGGAACGGGCAACCAAATAGACTCACTTCAGTCCTGCCTGAATGGGTCTCTTGATAACTTAGGCTTCTTCATGTTTGAATGTCACAGACGAGGGTCAAAAAAAGGCCATGCACCTTGTTTAGCCCTGAGTTCGAACACTCTTCACTTTACCATGGTACCTCTCTTTTCTGTTTCCACGGAGAAGTGCCTTGAGTGACTACTGCGATGTCTGCCGTTCCCAGTAGCAACACACGGGCATGGACGTCATTCTGATGCACATTGGAAAGCATTCAGCAGCACATTCCTGCGTGTGGGAGGAAATGGCGAGAGAGAGCGAAAGAACGAGAGTGAGCGGAGGGTAGCCCACTGTGAAGGACCATAATTGCAGGCCCCACAGTTATTATACCCTCAATACTCCGACCATTTGTTTCACAGGAGCAGTCCACTGCTGCATAGAAATGCACAGTTCTGCTAATCAGACTAAACAATCAGATACGTAAATGTAATCAGGAGAATGAGAACACAGCACTGGTTTGGAATGAGAATGATAATGTAAAACTAATATTAGTTAGTTCTGAATATCTGCTGAATTCTCAAAGGAACCCCCACCGCTTGGTTGGTCTTGATACAACAATTAGTACATTTAGTAACCCGTTGTGTATTTTTTTCTCCCTCTCGTCCAACAGAAACATCTTGGACAAGTGTCTGCCTGCCTTTCCCACTGAAAGCCCCGTCCAATTCCTCAGAGAAAAAAACAACAACAAGACAATCCAAGTCGCTAACCATTCCATAAATATAAAGAGGAAAGAGGAACATTCCCACACCGTCCTATTGAAGCGACCACATGATGGATTGGTCATCTCCCATCTCGGTGCCTTTTGTGGCCCTCCTTGCCCTCTTTTTCTTCGGTTTGACCTCCAGCATCCCGTCTGGCCCGGCGTCTGACACCTGTGCCACCCTGGAGCAGAGCCGCTTCTTTGGCTTGTTTTCGTCGACCGTCAACCTGCCTTCCACACCATGCTCCTGGACCCTGCAGAACCCAGACCCCCGCCGATACACCGTCTACATGAAGATCACCAAGCCCACCGACTCCTGCCTGCCTCGCCAGGTCAAGACCTTCCAGTTTGATTCCTTTATCGAGACCTCTCGCACCTTCCTGGGTATGGAGAGCTTCGACGAAGTTGTTGGCCTCTGCGACGCGTCCACGTCCGTAACCTACCTGGAGTCCAGCAAGCAGTTCCTGCAGCTCCGCAAGGTGGCGCCAAGAAACGGCTTGGAGATGGCAGAGGGAGAGGGCGATGGCGAGTTCAAGGCCGAGTTCCTGGTGGTGGGCAAGAGGAACCCCAGCATGCCAGCTTGTCAGAAGCTCTGCCAGTGGCTTGAAAATTGTTTGTCCACCAGCAGCCATCCCAACCCCTGTGGAATCATGAACACCCCTTGCCAGTGCTGGGAGACCCCCATCAGGAGGCCCGGCGGCTGCTACCGTGGAGGAGTCTACCTGGAGAAGTGCGTCCCAACACCAAGAGATATCGGACGTGACATCGGACGTGATATCGGACGCGACGCGGAGATCATGAGTGAGTAGAGTTCTAGCCAGCTAATTGTGTTACACTCAGTGTCCGAGTCTCCATGTGTCTGGTTTTGTAATCACATCCACCAGAGGCTAGACTAGAGCTCGATCCTGTTGATGGGGCTGTCTTGCCTTGAAAGCACAGCCTTCTGACTCGTCCACCTTGCGCGACATGCAGTTTAGATGGTGGGCTTGGTAATTATGTAGACTGTAGGGCATTCTAGAACTTTGGGTCCAAATGAAGATGTGCCTTTTGCTGCCCCAGAATCCTATGTTGGAAGTTAAGTTCATTAGGATGACTCTACAGGGCCCCATTAGGCTAAGTGGTCAGATCACTACCAGTGCACAGAGTGTCGGTTCACCGTTTCGATTTCTTGGAGAGCACACATGTTTGCTGGCTCTGCAGACATGGCAGGGAGGGCGTAGTTAGGCAAGGGGATGGGGTGGTTAATTGATGGATGCGAGGGCCACACACAGAGTTAGTGGGCACAGAAAATCCAAGCTGAGCACTTGAGGTAACCGTAGCAACACGCCAGTATTACAAACACATACTTTTCCAGGGCACTGAAAACAAGCAATCATTTCAAATAAAACGTTAGATCTGGTTTGGCTTTGCACAAAGAGCTGTCCTTGTGCATTTCATCCAAGCATACCAATATTATGTAATGTAATTACCCATTTTTTTTGCATTAATATCCTTGAAGCACTTCATCTGAGTGATTAATTTACATTTTTACTGATCTGTAGCATTTTATCAACTGCCCTATTCTAACAGGTTAGGACATGGTTTGACTAAATCAGACTATTCTGTTACTGTTCTCATCCTCAAGATAGATGGGTCTCTGGACTTGTGCATCATGCCATGTGTCTCTTCTTTTCTTCAGAGGGCTGGAGTGGGTGGAGCCGCTGGTCAGAGTGCAGCATGGAATGCGGGGGTGGAGTCCAGGTGCGCAACCGGGCCTGTCAGCCAGAGGAGAGTGTGTGTGAAGGTGTGGTCGAAGAGGGGCGGGCCTGCAACCCTCAGCCCTGCATTGGTGAGTCTACCTGCCAATCAAGTGGTCTGTTTGTTTTCCAAGTAATCTCCAACATGCAACTTACTATCTGATCTGTTTGGAAGAAGCTATAGTTTAAACTAAACTACATTGCCATTTGCCTTTACCACTACAGGTCAAGTGCGCGCCCGTAGCCAAGCCCTGGCGTCTATTGTCGGCCTTAAGCGAGAGAGCACTGATGTTCCTAGCACTGGAGTCGTAGCCACTCAAACAGGTGAGATGGACATACTGGCAATGAAGTCAATTAAAATACATAACAATTGAGGTAGGTATAATTTTCAACTACAAATGAAGTGTTATGGCTGCCAGAGCTCTAGCACTGACTCTTTGCCCCCTGACCTTCATAGTGAACTCTGCTGCACCCGTCGATGAGTGGTCACCCTGGAGTGTGTGTTCAGTGAGCTGTGGAGAAGGCTGGCAGGCACGCACCCGTTTCTGTGTCACATCATCCTACAGCACGCAGTGCACTGGCCCTCTCCGCGAGAACCGACCCTGTAACAACACAATGGTCTGCCCCGGTGAGTGGCGTTTAATTAGTGTGGTCTGTGTGTGTTTGTTTTTGTGTGCACATTCATCTCTGGACAAGTTGGCAACTATGACAAAGATAACAACTCCACCTAGTGGATTTCTTATGAAACTGTCCCTTGTTGTCCCCTTCCTGAATACTAATACTGAATACTAATCACCATCAGACCAAGTTACCTCTATGTATTCATATTCATTTTGAGGTCAAATAAACTTGAACTATGAATAAACAAAGTTGGTATGGTGACAAGGGCTGACTTTTTTCCTCTTGTTTTCAGTCGATGGAGCTTGGGATGAGTGGTCACCGTGGAGCCTGTGCTCATCCACCTGCGGCCGTGGTTACCGTGACCGCACCCGCATGTGCAAGGAGCCCCAGAATGGAGGGGAGCCTTGCAACGGGCCCGTCAAACAGACCAAGTTTTGCAACATCGCAGTCTGCCCAGGTATGCCCTATTACATTCTTAATTACATTCCCAACTATATGTGTCATTTAGCATACTCGTCTACACACAGGAACTTACAGTGTGTACATACATTGTCGTATATATGTTCCTCACTGACTAAGGTTAATCCACATTCAAGGGTTCTTTCTTCCTCCCATCCTTCCTTGCTTGATATGGCACCCGGTCTGAATCACATTGAATTGCTTTGGTGTTGGTTTGGCATCACATCTGACGTCCTGTATTTGCAGAACAAAGCCTTCAGGGATTAGTCATGGGTAGTTCAGGCAGTGAGTCACTCACACTTCATGGTCATCCTCACCACTCACAGAAATGTCTAAGCTCCGGGTCTCTCTCTGGTGATACAAACACCTCCGCCCACTGACAGTGAAGTGGAATAGTCCTCTCCTCTCTCACCTGCAATCATGAATATTCCATCCACTCAGTACTTCAATGTTTTTGTAATTACAACAACAATGGCGTTTGTAATTTTTTGTTATTCGCTCTGCATATCAGTGACTTTCAGCCGCTCTTCAATAAAAATGAGTTGGTTAGTTTCATTCGCCTGGCCTTGTAGTGTCATTCTGTGGACAGTAGATGGCCCTAAGCACCAACAAGAGACGGCCACTGTAAATGACTGTCATTACGTTGGAAAAAATCAATTTAGGAAGAAAATACGCATTTCACTTGAAATTTAAAGAGTTCTGGGGACAGTTTATCTTTAATAATCTATTTGGCTTCCTAGAAAAAAACATATTTAGCCTGCATTACATTGATAATTATCATTCTGAATAAGGGTTTTGAGCTTTTGAGTGGGAATTCATTAAAATGATGGTAATTTCCCTCAAACTGTCATGCTGTGTATTTTCCTTCTTGCCCATCCAGTAGCCCATCCAAGAATAGACAATGGAGAAGGTGCTTAGAGAAGCTTTCAAAGTAAAGTGTTGCACTGAATCAAGTCCCCCATCCATTCCCATTTAGATGACACTGGACTTGACAGTGAGAAAAAAGGTTTCTGCTCATCCATGTGGCCTGAAGGGCTGACTTAATGAGCTGGAACTCTGGGAGCAATGGAATTCGATCTTTTCCAGAGACTCCTAATTAGGCCTGTCTCCCTGTTGGGAAACGTTGACTCTGACCCAAATGGCATCCCAAATCCTATATAGTGCACTTACTTGTGACCAGTGCTCTTATGGGACAGCCATTGGCAAAAGCACTGCACTATATTGAGATTGGCACATTACAGAAGGTCTTTTTTTTAACTGTATTGAGTACTCTGCCATTTGATGAGTCTCTTACTGAATATCTATGGTTTGTGTGTCATTACATGTAGGAAATTGGTTGGGTAGGCATTTTGGCGGCCTAATGTGGTCTAGTGATCTAAGCTGATATTTCCTCCCTGTATCCAATAAAAGTATAAAAATGCCTGAAAATAAAAAATTTTAAATGAAAATGTTTTTGCACACTTCAGTGGTGCATGAAGGACAAAAAACGTATAGAGTTCTGCTATCTAACCTCAAAATAGGACATCTTTGTTAATGGCAACTTTGTCATGATGATTACAATAGCAGCCCTAGGCCTTTTGGTGTTTAATACTCTACCACCCTCCCTGGTTCCCTCTAGTGGACGGTGCCTGGAATGAATGGTCTGGTTGGTCCGCCTGCTCTGCCACTTGCTCCAATGGTACCAAGCAGAGAACGCGCGAATGTAACGGACCGTCCTACGGAGGCTCAGAGTGCCGTGGCGATTGGCTTGAAACCGTCAACTGCTTCCTGAAAGATTGCCCTGGTAGGAAGCAGGCGCCCACCAAGTTTGTCATGGAAAACCTCTTCAGGCCCGTTTTCAGCATTCTCTGGGTGATGGGAACATGTTGGGTGTGTGGCTGTTGCTCACTAACCTTTCGTTTTGTCTCTCCGTAGTTGACGGACGCTGGCTGTCATGGAGCTCATGGGGAAGCTGTAGCAAGACATGTGGGGGAGGAAGCCAGCAGAGACAGAGAATGTGTGAAGGACCGTACTTTGGTGGAGAGCCTTGCCCCGGAGAGAGAGGAGACCTCAGACGCTGCAATGAGAAAAGATGCCCAGGTCAGAGTCGAAAAACAAAGATGGCCGACACGCGAGGCACATAGAAGTAGTTCAACACACCATAATAGTATTCAAAAATTGGAACGCATGAAAATGAGCCATGCTTTGATTCGATGCAAGAAGAAAAGGTGTAACCAAGGTTCCTTCTTCTACCTCCAGAACCCCATGAGATCTGCCAGGAGGAGTCCAACGGTGATGTTGTGTGGAAGAGAACCGCTGCTGGAGATATGGCTGCCGTAACCTGCCCATCTGACTCCACTGGTACAGTGCACTAACACGTGCTGCCCATCATTCCTGTACAGTGCATGCTTCAATTGTTTGTTACGTTGCCACCCCTGTGTGCGATGACCTCTTGCTGACCTCTGGTTCTCTTTCATACACAGGCTTTATTTTGCGCCGCTGCACCCTCGGTGCTGTAGGGCTCGCATATTGGGAGAACCCAACCCACATCAAGTGCATCTCCAAGAACTACCAGGACATTTCCTTGTTGGTAAGTTGACCAGTACCAGAAAAGAGTTTCCGGAGATGTAATTCACAAACAAACCTTGCAATTATAAGAGAGTTGTCCTCCAAGTCATTAAAAAATATTCCAAACCTGGAGACCGTTCAAAACACATATGGCTCTCCTCAGTATATGATTTATCCCAGCAGTGTTCTCAAGCAAGTGTGTGAGTACTTAGACCAAAGTATTGTGGACCTAGTGTTTGAACTCAACCATCCTTCTTTCACAGGCCCAGGACGGCATTGCTAAGACTCACAAGGGCCTGATGGCTGATGGGCTTACTGAGGTAATCTCCCGACTGCGAGCCACCTCTGACGAGGGCACCAGGTACAGCGGAGACCTGCTCTCCATCATGGATGTCCTCCGAAACACCACAGAGATCTACAAGGGAGCCGGATATAGCTTGAGCAACGCTGATGTGGAGGTCAGTGAGAGACACTTGCGCCACTTCTGAATCAAGCATTTTGAAAATAAAATACTAACATGTATTGGCACTGGAACTGTGCAAAGTAGCTTGATTACAGGTCAAAGGTCAGCCGGGCCTGTAATTGTTTCATGTGTATGTCTTAACACTCCTCTGGAAAAGGATATTTGGCAACACTTCATTTAATCAAGTCTAACGCCTATCGTTCATATTCCCCACTCCTACAGAACTACGCCCAGACAATCAGCAACTTGCTGAAAGAGGAACATCACGGCAAATGGGAGGAGGCACAAATGGTAGGTGACAAGTTCCTGCGGGGTATTTAGAGACTGTGACATACGAACCGGTGTGAATGAGCATATGTGTGTTTGACTGTGTAAGTGTGTGTGAGAAAGAGAGTGTGTTTGAGTTTATCTTTTATAAGGTTTATGTTACTGAGAAACAGAAGGGGGGTGAACATTCTCTCTGGGTTGTTAACGACTTGTTTGAGGGTGAACCAGACAAAAAGAGGTGGTCATGATCTCATTATCACCCAAACAAGAAATTCAGTCCCAAATTATGAAGAGAATGGACACCAAATGACACAATTGTATTTGAACATGAGCTGAATGGGCTCAAATTCAAGAAAGCAACAGAACAAGTGTCATGTGAATTTATACCCTCTTTGACCTCACACCATCCTACACTTAGGCTAGTGTTAGGAACATGAATACTGTGGTCTCTGGTACACATATACCGCTGCAGCATGGGTTTGATTCTCTGACACTGTTGTTCCACCTCACTCTTCTTTCTTTCTCTCCTCTATCAATAAAAAAACATAAAATTATCCACTCATTCATGGGTATTTCTTTATTTTTGCTAATTTCCACATTGTATAATAATAGTGAAGACATTAAACCTATGAAATAACACATATGGAATCATTTAGTAACCACAAAGGTGTTGAACAAATCACACATAAATTACACTTATATTTTAGATTCTTCAAAGTAGCCTCCCTTTGCCTTGATGATTGCTCTGCACACTCTTGGCATTCTCAACACTTTTTTGGTTACTGCATGATTCCATATGTTATTTTTGATGTCTTCTCTAATGTTCTACAATGTGGAAAATAGTAAAAATAAAGAAATACCCTTGAATGAGTAGGTGTATGCAAACTTTTTAATATTACTGTATATAAAACATAATAAGAATTCTCTCTGTATCCCACATTGACCAATATGAATAGTGGTGAGTAGAAATCCATGGAACTCACTTTCAGCATCTAGTGCTCTGAATCAGATGACTCTGGAGGGTTTTAATGGGTTTTCTTTCTCTACAGAAGCCATGTCTTAATTTGATCATCCTCTTGTTACAAGAATGTAGCTGCCCCTGAGAAATCCAAACATTCAGTGTATTTAAGCTTAAAATGGCTCCAAATATGTTTATATATTCAGTAAAATGTCTGACTTCATTTACCATAATGAAAAAAAGAATAAAAAACTACAAAAATGTCCATTAATTCTAATCCACATACCAATTCAAATTTCATTTTGCAGCAGGAATTTTGTCCTGCTTTGTAAAACTGGCTGAAAGTAATGTACAGCTTTCTGTTTTCGTCATGACATTCTGCAAGATGCTGATTTTAATTTGTAAAAGATGAAACACCTGCTCACACTTTCTAAGCTAAATTTAGCCTCTGGTCTCATGCAAGTTGTTATTGTAACAAAGAATGTGTTCTCAGTAACCTGCCTTGTTAGCTAAAGTTAATACATATGAATATAACCTAGGGAAAAATCCAGTTGGCTTACAATCATGGTATATCCGTTTGCGTGGCAAACTTAAGAAAAACTGATAAGGAATTTAGCAGTGTGTCAGTTATGAGAGAGTTAACGCTTGGGGCAGAGAGGACAAGTGAGGCAGGCAGGGAGAGAGAATCACGACGCCCACCCTCCAATCTGCGCGTCTCCTTTCCAACCCACAGACTATGGCCGTTGTAAAGAAGTGACGCGTACACATCGTGCAATATGTATTGCACAGATGTACACACACCTTTCGCCCACATCGCTACTGCCCTGCGTCAGTAAGACGTCAGAGCCCTCCCTATCTTTCGAAGAGAACGGTTAAAAAAAAATAAGGAGCAATAAAAGTGAATCAACAATCTGTTGCTTCTTCACAGTATTGCCTTCTGGAAGTTCTAAGGCTCCACTGTGGACAATTATGATTTCCACTACTCAGGATTCTTACGATTGTGAAAGAATGAGATTAGTATTGGAAAGATATGACATGTACCGTGTTGTATAAGGCCTATAGAGTGAAATGATTGTTCCTCTATGCTGTTTCAGCCAGATAACAACCATTTGTGGTTGTGCAATGGTTGTAGTGGTGTTATCTCAACCAACTTCCAACCATCTCTGGGATGTTAAAGACTTTCCTTTAGATTAACGTATGCTCTCCCCTATTCCTTTTTTGTCCTTCTTTACTAGATGGGCACTAACGTCAAGGAGTTCCTGCAGCTTGTTGAGGACTTTGTGGACATGATTGGAATACAGATGAAGGACTTCCAGGACATTTATGAAGTCACTGAGAATTTAGGTGAGACCCTTATTTCCTTTGCCAGCTGCTCTCTTACCGGCCGAGATTATTTATCTTTACCTTTATCCAGCCACAGAGTGCATCCATCTTAATCATGTCACTGAATAGAAGTTCTATCTACATTAGCAAGGGAAAAAGCATCAGTTAGCACTGTGACATATTGGCTCCTTCGCTATTCATCTTCAAGAGTGCACAAGACCTGAGCATCCAAAATATGTTTAGCTGGAGGCGAAAGATAGATGCAAAGATTAACGCCATCCTGCATGTAACCAGCTACGTGGGAGGAATCTTAGCTGCAAATTGGGTTTTACATAAGCTCACTGAAAAGCACAAAAAATTGTAAAACTCACACCTGATTTTTACCATGTTGTCTGGGCTGAAGCGAAGGCGGCGTTTATGATCGCAGTTCACACAGGATTCCCAGGTCACGCTCCTTCAGACAGATAAAGACATGACGCGTGAAGCCTGAGAGTGTCATGGACTTGGCTTGTTCCAAATTCAATGAACTGTACTTACTAGACAATAATTGGATTATATTATACTCAAAATGTATTTGAGGAATACTGTTTAACAGAGCACCTTTTTTCTTTTTTCATCTCCAGTGTTGAGCATCCATAAACGCCCCACAGCCATGACCACTGACTTCACATTTCCAGTAAAGGGATGGCGAGGCATGATGGACTGGGTCAGGACCTCTGAGGAGAAGATCACCGTCTCCCGCGATGCTCTGTCCATCAAGCCATCTGGTGAGACAACATTACATATATGTGCATTCACAACCTCTGACAGATATAGCACTGAGGCCACAGACACACCTGTACTGAGAGCTCACAGATTTGGCTGATTTAAGAATGAGATTAAAATGATCAAACTAACAATTCCACCAACATTCAAATAATTGGATATCTAGTTCCTGTTGGCATCCACCATTTTCTCATCTAGAAAAACAGTAATAATATCTGTGTTTGGTCTGTTACAGAGGGAACCTCTGCTTTTGTGACCGGCATTGTTCTCTACAGAAACCTCAGCTCTATCCTGTCCTTCCAAAAGTAAGTGTTTCCCACTAAATGAATGATAGTCTAAACAAACAATCTGCCTTTTATACTGCCATCTTAGAGACAGTAGACAGTTCTCAGTTATATTCTAACAGTGGCTAAGACTCAACGTGCAAAAACCTATTTGAATCATTGGAGCATTCCCCTGATGTATCCTGCCCAGTTTTGCCAATTTAAAAAATACAGGAAACACTCTCTAGGTATGTTTTGAAACCTTTGCTTTTGTTTGACCAAATGTCCTCTCGTCTCTTTCCACAGTAACAGCACCATCCTCAACTCTAAGGTAGTCACTGTTACAGTCAAGCCCACCCCTGGCCTGCTGTCCTCCCCAGTGGAAATCGAGTTCCCCCACATCCAAAACGTAAGTTCTTATTAAGTACCCATCTAGAGGACCTTTAAAAGTACAACTCCCCTTACGGTTAAATTTGCCTGCGTCATTATCCAAGTGACAAACGTGGGATGGTAGTTAGCACTGAGCTGTTGCATCTCACACACAGAGATAGAGAACTCCGACTCTGCATCATTTACGCTTCCTACGCTTTTCTTTTGCTACAATACTTAGCTTGCCATCTCTTTCCAGGACACCATCAATGAAACTTGCATCTCCTGGGAACAGAGTGAAACGTAAGTGGTGACTCATGTTGTTTACATCCCATTTGTGTACCACCATTCATAAATGTATTACTATTAATGCCCATACTTTGTGTATTAACATTCATAAATGTCCAAAGCCTCAACTTGTTGTCAGCCCATTTGGTGATAGTTGACTATTCCGGAAAGCTAAGACTTCCATCCACTCCGGCCTCAACTACTTCATAGGAGCATTCATCCATTAGCTATACTGTGAGTCGCTGTGATGCTGTAGTGTTGGATCTCTTAAAATGTCAATCATCTAGACAGCAGCGCATGCAGAGCTCATAGACTATGTAGACATGACCTATCTCTTTGGGTTATACAGATAGCAGGCCATCTTCTCATATATTATTCCACATAGTGTAGTACTTGACGAAATGACAGCTTCTGTCTTCCTTAGAGCTGATCATCTGGATCAATTCATACCACACACTTACTAGAGGGGGATACAACACAGATGACAGCTAGATGGATGAAAGGTCATCATCCAAAGACGATGCTGAGACTCCTTAATCCAGCTCTCGCAGTGTCCTTTTGGTAATTGTCAAGGTTAACTGAACTTAACAGGAAGTGACATTATGAATACCGCCCAACCTCCCTCTCTTGGGACATCTCAAAAGGGATTCAGTATATATATATATATATATATATATATATTTATATATATATATATATATTTTAAAGCAGTGCACTACTTACAGTATAGACATACATTTTGGACATCTGTGTTTTCTTGAAACGGGGGGGGGGGGCATTTGCATTTAGATTTGATTTGTACACTTTTGTGGAGCACAAATAAGCACCAAAATGCATTCATCCCCTTCCACATCTACATCCCTTTCCACCTGAGAGAAGCAGCCTAAGGTACACGAAAGGCATACTGAAAAACATGGAACAAGACCGGAAGTATAATTCACTCATACACTTTACAGGGGGGGTTCAGGGGTACATGCCTCCAGTGAAATTTGATTCATTTTGTATGTGATTAATGCCTCGATGGGAGGAGTAGAGGAAATGGAGGACAGGGGGAACAGGAGATGCTCCCGCTCAGAGTTTGGCTCAATACTTACACCGTGAAGCACCGCTTATTTGGTTAGCAGTCTCACTGGGTAGATGCCATTATTCTACATGTCCATTTGCGCCCAACTGTCTATGACAGTCAAATGAAGACCAAGCAGCTGGAAGTGACTGTCCACTTCTAATTGGGATGTTGAGTGATACACATGAGACTCAAGCAAACAAGTCCCATCCGATAACCATTCCTAACTAAAGTCAGACATTCACTGTAACAGAAGCCTTTCTGAGGTGCAATGTTTAACTTTGACTCGATCTTACAACCTCAAACCCATCTAAGTCAAGTTAGCCTAAAATCGATCTGGCAGTAAATTCTCCTCTCTCGTAGATGACATTCCCCCTCGTCCCCCATTCCTGCTGTGCATTGACATTGTGTGGGCTCATGTCAGAGCAGGAGGGCTGGTCGATGATGGTGTTCACAGATTCACAACCCTGCGCTCTGGCAGTCTCACTAGTAGGTAGTTCGTGCCCAGGGCCACGGTTCATCATGTGAAACATTGCGAGGCGACAGCATCTGTCTCTACACAGTTCAGCCAGCTCACTTTACCCCCATGTGTCAAAACAGGGGCCGTGTCGCATAACTAAAATGGCACCATACTGTTTTATAGTTCCGCCTTGTGAGGGAGCAGGATTGTTGCTGGTTGAGGTTACAGAGACTACGGATTACAATGTGTTTTAGTGCTCATCAATGACAGAGGTGTGCTCTTTGTCTCAAGAAGAAGGCCTTCATCGACATCCAAAACTGAGAAGAGTTGTTTAAGGCATAGTACGGCTGCAGCATAGGTTCAAATCCAGCCTACTGCCCACATTCAACAAAAACATTCTCTACCTTTCCTGGCCAATAGAGCAAAGAAATGTATGTTTAAAACTGGATATATGATTATGTAAACATCAAAGTAGCCATGTTAAATGAGAGTTCAGCACAATTTTCATGGGCGACCTAGAAGGCTATAGCCTATTTAGCAGAAGTACACCAGAAATTAAATACCGTCTACTGAAACCCCACTGTCCTGTTTCATATATTGTTGTCCTAGATTTGAGAAATGTAAGAAATGTATTGTTTTCTACAATCCCCATCATCCATTGTATGGACCATAAGCTTGGTGTGTGCATGTGTTTATCATCTTGTGTTTACTGCCAGTTTGGGAAAGATTTGCCAAAGATTTGAAATGATACAGATTACATTCAAATATGTTTTGTAATATCAGAAATAGTTCTTAGCTCACAGCATAGCCAACACTATTTCAGGCTTTAAAAGTACAATTAGAATGAGTCATAGTGACTCTTTGTCACCTGCTCATTATATCAAAAACTGCTTGTCTTGTGAATACAGCAGGTTAATTCGTATATTAATACAATGTAATAACAACTTAGATGTAGGGACAATTCACGTTAATGGAAATAATGTATTCCGGAAATACTTGCTACTGTAAATAGTTTTGGCATGCAGTGTTTTATGTGGTCTTATTTTAGAGATGATGTATTTCTCTAAGAAATGTTCCCTCACATAACCCGCTGTTCCCCTTCACTCTCGCCCTGTGCAGTTCTTCGCTGCTTGGATCTTGGTCTGCGCGTAGCTGCAGAGCGGTCGCCGTTGATTCATTCAGAACCAAATGCGTGTGTGATAGTCTCTCCACCTTCGCCATTTTAGCGCGGCTAAACCCTGATATGGTAAGTGTTCCGCTTTTACCTTGTGTTTCTTGAATGTTAAAGTTCGTTATGTGTGATGAAGAAAATGAAATGTAAACGAAGGCGTTGTTTTCGAATACTCGGTTTCGCGCTGCCAGCCTCCCTCTCTTTGTCTCTGTGCTGGTGCCATTAACCATAAAGCCTATAAGATTTGATAGATTGGTGATATTAATTACCAGATAAATAACAGCAGTATGTTAAGCTCCGGCTGTTATAACATTCCATATGTATGAAAACGGTCAAATATCGGTGATAATAATCGCTACATTTTAAAGATGGTTTCCAATTAATGAATGTACTGTATTCTAGGAAATGGCATGCCTGTATGTGCATTAATAATAGCAAATGGGGCACTTCATAGTATTTGTAATTAAACAGATAAATTCTTGTTTAAAAACAGCGAAATGTTTTAATTGTAGCCTACACATAAAGAGAGTGAATAGCCACAGGCGTCACTTTAAGAACGTGTATCGCGGGGTATTCGGGTACTTATTGTTTAATCCTATAAGAAAGGTAATTTTCCTCCTGCTATTATGGGCTATGCTTTAATTCGATTTTTGCATTTTTTCAAGTTTATTAATTCATTAATTTATGGCATTCTAATACACTGCATGCATTATTGGGACATAGCCTGCTTTGATGAGTGTTCGCTATTCCTTCTGTCAATGTGCATAGAGCTCTATTGTACGAAGCGAAGGCAATGTGTAATTTTCTCGTTTAGATTGTGCCTCCATAGCAGTTCATCCTCTAGTTGCCCTGGTAACGACTTCTGCAGCGCAAGCTCAGTCCATGTGATTTTTGATAACTGAGATATTGAGGAGAAGCAATCACCCTCCCCCTACAAACCCCCAGGTAAAAGAAGATGGTTTGCCCATTTTAGCAGTGCTGCTGCTGAGGTTGCAGCAATGAACACAGCAACAGTTGGGACTGATGTACTTTTCTCTCCAAATCTGTTTAACTGGGCGTACTGTTACCTTAAATTGCACTGCATAGATCACATAGCAAGATCAAATGCTAAAACTTGGTGAGGGATGGGCTCGGCCAAATAGCTATATTGCCTGTATTTAACTCACAGTCTGTCAGTTTGGGCTGCATCATTGTGCTGCATCCAGCGGAAGACACTGCCAGTCTGGACATGAAAGATCTTATCTGGCCTTTGTTTGTCTCTAGACCTGTTTTCATCGTTGATTTGATTTGTCTCAGTTGCCAGTCTGGAAAAGAAAAGGACAGCAACAGCGCCACCTGTGTTTGTGAGACAACAACAACCCCCGCCTCCTATCCGCCCCATAGTCGGCGGCCAGCTGCGTCAATCATTTCGTCTGCCAATACCTCTCAAACCCTCATCCCCTTATCCCCCAATCTCCCATCTCACCGTCTTTGGGCTGCACTGTGTTGCTCTGAAAAATGCCAAAGATATTGGCCAATGAGAGGCAGGCGTCTGGTTGTGCATTGACAGTTCTGCCCGTCTCATGATATTATTTCTACGTGCGCTATGGACTATTTCCACTACATTCCCCTCTGCCTGCCAGCTGTATGGGAGCGGAGAGGAAAGAATTAAGGAGAGACGAGAGAAAAGCCAGACACTGCAGTGTTTCTGTTCTCATTCGATATGGTCTGCTTCCTGGGCCCTGCACCAATGAAAAACGTGTCTCGGACTCACAGTCAAAGAGCCAGGAGTGGCCCGCTGTTAGTCAGTGAAGTTAACCTTGACCAGTGGAACCCTGATTCAAGCGTTGCATGCTGGGTAATCGAACCTTGATGCATATGGAAAATGTGCACTTCATAGGCGCCGTAAAGGACACATTCTTTTTTTATTTCCCGTCCAAGGTAAACCAGGAACACTGGGATTGTTTCAAGGGCAGAATCGAGACATAGATCTTATTTAGGTCAATCTCGCAGTTACATTTTTCCAGTTCCACTAAATAGCCCATGGCAGCATCAACCCAGTTAGACAGACATGAAGGTAGACACTGAAGATAAACCACTATTGCCCCGGTTCCTCTTCTATCTTATAGCAAAAAGTTGGGGCAAAAGGCAGTTCAGCTCAACTCGCTGCTGTAAGCCATCTGACTTGGGGGCCTCTGAAATGTGCTTTGATAGATTTCTAAACATATTTGCCGTGCTAATTTAGTATTTGGCTGTCATAGGCCTGAGTTTGCCTGCTGTGCTGTGATATGAGGCAGGTCCATGCAGAGATCAAAGTGCGAGAGAGACAGCCCACCGAGGCCGTGCATTTATCTCCCAGACGTTTTAGTCTCCCAGACATTATCTACAACATATTGCACTTTTTATTTTGTATGCTAGAGAGTAGAGAGTATGCTTATAATAAAAATCCAATGGAGGGATTATGCTAATGCATTTTCCTCTCATAGGTTTATCCCATTTGAAGCCTACATCTTTTTATTCAATTTTCTCCACTCAATATTCAACATGAACTTTAGCCTTTACCCACTTCTTGATAATTGCCACAATTTCTAACCCCTATCAAAAGGCTTTAATTAGACTCTTTGCCATGAAAGGCTTCCACCTTAAAGGCACCTGAACACAACTCCTTGTGCATTTCATCGGTGTCTCGTTTGCACCAAGGTGATGCAGATTAATCAAAGGTGTTAAATGAACTCGACCCTAGCGAAAGCTATCAAAGCGGTGGGGAGGCGGGAGAGGCAATAAGCCCCAACCAATTAGCTTGTCAGAGCGTGTGAGCCGCTGGGTCGCTCTCCTCAGTTTGGGTGCCCTTGCGGCCCAACAGGTGAGTCAGCAGCAGTGCCAACAGAAGCGTGAAATTCTCTTCCTGGTGCAAGCCGCCAAGGGTTCAATGTGCCAGGGCTGTCTGAGACACAGACGGGCACAGCCATTGACACAAACAGGGCACTAAGCTGTCGTCAGAGGCGTTGGAGGGTAAGGGGTGGCAGATTAATGCACAGGTGATAACAATCCACCTGTCCACTCCTGCAGGGATGGGTGAAAAGACATTGGGCATGCATGCACACACTGAACACAGTAAAACTCCTTAATACAAAGACACAAGCCTAATATAATATAAAGATATTCCGACACAAGCCAGTAAGGATAACTGGTGATAACTAGATGGTCAAAGCTCTGAAATCGAAGGGAGATTTCTTTCTCTGTCACGCTTTCTCTCCCTCTCCCCTTTTCTCTCCTCTCTCCCCACCTTTCTCTCCCTCTCCCTGACTCCCTCTCTCTCTTTCTTTTTCTCTCTCTAACCCTCTCTTGCTTCATAACGGGAGATAAATGTCCTTGGTCTTCTACGCCTCATTTGCTGGTTCAAAAGCTCAACGGGGAAATGCTGTGACCTTGCCCGTGTCTTTGGCTCGCCGCTTCATCTTTCTGACACATTCACCTTGGGGTCACCTTGCCTCAGCCGTTGCCCTAATTGTGCCATTCAGCTGTCTGCCCACAGGGAGCCGTCTGCTACTCCAGATAGCACAGCAGAGCGCAGACCCACAAGGCTGAATGCCAGTCTGTCCGCATTGAGTCTACGCATGTTCTGGTGTCGGACGCGTTTTTGTCTGTCTGTGTGCGTGTGTTAGCTATTGTGCACCGTGCCAAGGGAATGTGTTGTTTCCTCTCTGCAGAACATGGACAAGAATCAGCTTCCCTCTGTGACACTCATCGTTGGCTGTGGGGTCTCTTCGCTAACCCTGCTGCTCCTCATCATCATCTATGTCTCCGTCTGGAAGTAAGTGCCCCCTCAAAGCAGTGCCACCAAATTCCGGCCGTATCATACATCTTTTGTGTGCTTGTCTACTTCCCTTCCTCACTTTCTCTCCATTCCGCCTTCCAGGTATATCCGCTCGGAGCGTTCAGTGATCCTCATCAACTTCTGTCTCTCCATTATCTGCTCCAATGCCCTCATTCTGGTTGGACAAACTCAGGCTCGCAACAAGGTAGGGAGCATTCCAAACCAATCCATTATATTCTTTCTTTTCTTTTTATCCTTCTTCTCCCTTTCTTCCTTCTTTTGTTTCTTCTACTTTCTTCTCCTTCTTCTATGCTATTGACTTTCTGCTTTTGGGCCTTGGAGATTAACTGCACCCCTGACACCATATTTCTGTCTTTCTCTCCGTCCCATGTTCCAGGTGGTTTGCGGTGTAGTGGCTGCTCTCCTTCACTTCTTTTTCCTCTCGTCTTTCTGCTGGGTGTTGACGGAAGCTTGGCAGTCTTACATGGCTGTCATGGGCCGTCTGCGCAACCGCATCATCCGAAAGCGTTTCCTTTGCTTGGGCTGGGGTACGCGGCCTATAAAACAGCCTTCCGTCTGTCTCTGTGTCTGTCTGCCCTCGACTGCTTATGATCATTGTAATATAATTACCACAACAAGCAGCCCTATTTGAAGTGTTCGAAAAAAAGAAACTGCATTTCTATGAGTCTTTGTTACTGTATTTCCTCATATGGACTGTGATCATTTCTATTCTTGTATTTTTTTATTCTGTCGTTCCATCCTAATCCTGTTTCCTCTCTCCCCCCCTCTGTGTTTTATAGGACTCCCTGCTCTGGTGGTGGCTGTGTCTGTTGGATTCACCAAGGCTAAGGGATATGGGACCGTCAATTAGTAAGTGTAACCTCAATCTGTCTCGTACTTACCTCCTTTATATCCCTCCCCCCTTCTCTCTGACTCCCCTTCTCAAGCTCATGTAATAATTGGTCTTGTTCTGTTGCTTCCCCGCAGCTGTTGGCTCTCTCTTGAGGGTGGACTTCTTTATTCGTTCGTTGGACCAGCTGCTGCTGTTGTTCTGGTATGCGTCAATTTGCGTAACCTTATAATTATGAAAGATCTTAAAATGAATATAAATTAACATTCCAGGACACTTCCGTATTACACGACAAAGTAGCTCACTAGTATTTCTTTCACTTCTTTTAAACAGGTGAACATGGTCATTGGCATCCTGGTCTTTAACAAATTGGTGTCCAAGGATGGCATCACCGACGTAAAGCTGAAGGAGCGAGCGGGAGCGTCACTGTGGAGCTCCTGTGTGATTCTGCCCCTGCTGGCTCTTACGTGGATGTCTGCCGTCCTTGCAATGACCGACCGGCGCTCGGCTCTCTTCCAGATCCTCTTTGCCGTTTTTGACTCCCTAGAAGGGTTCATCATTGTCATGGTGCACTGTATACTGCGTAGAGAGGTAAGCACAAATGTTTTCATTCAGAAGTTCATTGTTCTAGTATTTTATTATTTTAGTGGGGTTATGACAAAGGCTGACTTTTTGGTCAGAATTCAGCTGAATTTTTGGTCATTTGTCTGCCATTCCGTTAGGTCCAAGAGGCAGTGAAATGCAGGGTTGTTGACCGTAAGGATGATGGCAATGGAGACTCTGGCAGTTCCCTTCAAAACAGCCACCATACCCAGCTTGTGGTAAGTGTCTTTTGTTATACTTATAACGTTTTGAATAAAGTTATTATGAATAAAAATACATTTTGTGTTTTCAATGTAAAAGTTTCATATGAACACCCTTTCCATCAGTACTAATAAAACAAATCTCTTTGTATTTTGCAGTCTGATTTCGAGAAGGATGCTGACTCCAACAGACCCGGTGAGCCTCTTTCCTTTCTTTAACTCGCTAACCATTTTTCCATTCACCTACTTACCTAGTGCTCTTTCATTCCTGGAGGAAAATAGATGAGTCCATTAAGAATGAATATATCTTAGTCTATGTAAAAGAAAAACATTCCTTTATATTCTGTTGTTTACATTTGCCCATCCTTTCAATCCTTTTGAATCAACAGCAATAATCAGAATGTTTGTTTCTTACTGCAAGGGCACTTTCTTACCTATTTGCCTCCTCTGTCATCCTTGTAGGTGGTATGAACTCCTCCTGTGAAGAGAAGATGCCCCTCCCACCCCAGATGCCCCTCCCCATGAGCTCCAACTTCCATACCCTGCCTTCCCACACCGTCAAGGCTCACATGCAGGCCATGCCCGAGTACTCCAGCCACACCCTCACCCTAAAGAGGGAGAAGACCCGCCTTCAGGGTGGCATGGACCCTACCTGTGGGAAACCCGTCTACGTGTGTGACAGTGAGCTCTTCCAGCAGCTGGACGCCGACCTGGTGCGTGGCCAGGTAGAGGGGAGCAGCCCAGACGGTAGCGGCTACGTGTTGCTGCCCAACACCACCTCCACCCTTCGCAAACCCAAAGAGGACCAGTCGAAGTACAACATCAACTTAGAGCAGCTCCCTCAGACCAGGCTGGTTCATCTCAGTGGGCCCTTCGCCGAGCCTCAGGCTGCCTTTGGACTCAAGACGCTACCGTCCGACCGGGTCAGCGTGTCCTACTCGGAGAGGGACTCTCCCGTCCAGAACATTCACAACATGTCCAGCGAGTCTCACATTACCCACAGCAGCCTGGGAGATACCTTTGACTCCATGAACTCCATGATGTCCAAGAGCGAGACCATCTCCACGCTGTCTATGAGTTCACTGGAGAGACAGAAGTCCCGTTATGCTGAGTTAGATTTTGAGGTTTGGATTTACAATGTACCCAATCCAACTATTATATGACAATTACTGGGTCAGTGACTCATTAATAAATGTCTAATAACCTAAGAGAACTAAATGTGACCACACTCATGTGCATATGTGTTGACAATCTAACAATCCAGATTGAGTTGAACAGAAAGAAATTAGATTTGTCTCAAATTGAGCCATTTTGTGTCACTTGCTAACTACTTTTCTTTGTGCCGTGTTTTGTAGAAAATCATGCACACAAAGAAACGTCACCAGAACATGTTCCAGGATCTCAATAGGAAATTACATCATGCTGAGAAACATGACAGAGAATCTCCTGCTTCAGACAGCAAGGTAAACATAGGTTTTTATTAACCTAGTTTTTCTAGTCCTTTTTATTTAATATCAATTCAGCAGAAAAAAAATGGATAATTGCTAGACTAGACAACACTAATAACTATACCATCAGAGAGGTTATTCTAAGCCAATTCGTCATGCAGAAATACAGTATTGAGTTACAGGACATACAAATTTTGTTTCTGAGGAATATTGACCTCAGCAAACCACGGTGACCTCAGCACTTTCATAAAAATTGTAGGTACAGTCTTTTATGGTCATTTAAATATGTTTTTCTTCATCCCTACAGTCTGTGAGATGGAGTGTGTCCTCAGGAGGAAGTGACAAGACAAACCACAGCGTGAGTCCTTTAACCCATACTGAACAGTTCACCCACATTACATAATAAAAGTATACATTTACATTTTTTTCCTTTTAGCAGACTCACTTATTCCGAGTGAATTACATGAGCAACTTGGGTTAAATGTTTTACACAAGGGCAAAGCAACACATTTTTCATGTTGTCAGATCAAGCCTTTGTACCAGAGACTTGGCCATACACTCTCACCAATATGCCATCTGCCCTCCAACTTAATGTGACTTTTAAGTTAGCTAAAGTTGATTGACAGTCATTGGAAATGAACAAGGAACATTACAATGAACATCCTTTCGTCTGCTCTTAAACCGTTTGAAAATCTTTCATAAAAATATATGTCCAGTATTATCTCACTGAACATACAGAATCCAATTGTGGGTCCGTCAATGATACCAATACTCATGGCTTTACTGCTTTCACCCCATCAGGACAAGCAGCAGCCCCAATTGGAAAGACCTTGGGAAGGGATCCAGAGGACGCAGCATTCACCCCCATCCTGGGTCCGGAAGGACCTGGAGCCCCTGGCTGCCTCGCCTCTGCAGGTGGAGTGGGAGAAGGCTGGAGCTACCATTCCAATGGTCAGCCAGGACATCATCGACCTGCAGACGGAGGTCTAAGAGGAAGAACTTTGAGAGCGTTCCTTATAGTTCAACCTCAGTCACCTATTCTATTGGTTTGGGTTAAAGAAGAGCAACGGAGAGAGTAGAGGAAGCCACGGGCATGCCTGGAGAGGAGAGGAGGGGCAAGAGAAAGCAGAGAAAGAGCTGAACCCAAAATCCATCTCTTCAAACCCTCAGAAACAAGGGAAGATGGAAGAAGGCTATCGTGTTGTGCAATTAGATTTTGTTTTCCAGCAAGGACTTGATAATGAGCAACACATACAAGAAGTGTGTCATACTGACGTGTTAGTTAGCGACCAATGGTTCAGAGTTTCCAAGGATTGGACCTGGATTCATTTGCGTTCTTACCGGAGAGGTTTCCTTTACAGGGCTCAGGTGAGCTGCGGTTGACATGGTCAACATGTAGTTAGCATGCCCCTTCGATTCGTTTTAAAGCTGTGGGTTTCCCATTACCCGGGAGCTTCAACCAAACCGAACATTTGGCGGATTGTGTTTGCGGCCAGTGCATCTTCCAAGTAAGTTAGGACAAGGTAAGAGGAACGGACTGGATTCGCTTCAGACGTGGGGTCTGACTCAAAGCTGTGGTTTATGGACAGGTTATTGCCATTCTGTATCGTGGCTGTTTTTATCTCCCTTCACCTGAAAGTTCTTTTTAAGAGCTTCATAGACTCTTCCATGGGACCTCTCTTCTGTAAGTCTATGACACCTACACAGAAGGCCAGGCTTGATCATGCTTACAGAGCTGAGCATTATTGTGATTATCATTATTTTTAAGTTTATTATTTTTATTATCATTGTTATTACGTTTATTGTTGTTATTATGATTATCGTTGTTATTATTACGGTTATTATTGTTATTTCAATTATCATTATAATTACATTACATTCTTATTATAATTATTCTTATTATTACCACTTGTGTTATGTTTCAATGTTTTAGCCCATTTTTTGTTTTCATCTATTTGTGAATTTACAGTTTTTTGCACTGTACCTGATATATCAAGAGGTTCAAATTTGTAATTTGAATTGGAAACACAAAAGGACTTCAAGCACTGAGACAGTAATGGGAATTCAGCCCATCTTCTGCCAGCCTTTTGCCTCTGCAGCATGACAGGCACCTGGAAGAACATCTAACTCTTTTATAGGAAGAGCAGTGCGTTCTGGAGACTGCTGGGCAGCAGAGTCATCCGGAAACGGGGGACAAAGACTATTCGATTCCCACCACTCCTCTTTCTCAGCTGGGGGCAGAATGCAGGCACTTCCTGTTGGTAATAAACAATTAGACCTATTTTCCATCACGCTAACCACACAGCCTTGTAGAAAGAACTCTGGACCCCAGGACTATAAGCTGTGAGGCCCTAGGCAATGACATTACTTCACTTCCGCAGTGCCAGAGCTACAAAAGACTTCAACACAACATCCTTGTGTTTTAAAACCATCGGTGTAATCCTAGTGCAATATGATGGCCGCTTGATGCTCAAGCAGGATCGATTTTAGGATTATAAGGCAGATTTTTCGTACAATGTTTCAATACTCTTTTATAATGTGTTCCTCATATTTACAGAGAATATAGATACTTTATTGTTTACCAAATCTGTATTAATAGCTAAATACATAGAGGTTTGGTTGTGTTCTGAGTGAAAGTGCAAGACTACAAATTATTTGGAGGCCTGTGATTGGTAGATTATTGTAATTCTAAAAAGCAGATTTTATATAGAATGAATAATAGCCTAAATTAATATATATATATATAAATACCGTGCTTCTGGATATCTGTTTTGACTCCATACCTTACAGTGTGGAGTTAATGAACCTCATGTCTTCTGTAATAGTGTGTTTTTGATAATCTTGTCAATATTACACTACAGTATGTGCCAAACATCTTTCCTGTCTCCGATGTCCTTCCTAGCCATAGTGCCAAAAACATACAAAAACATACGGTACCTCCTTAGATTACCTGAATCAAATATCCATTTGTATGCACCCCTTACCTTTTGTTTTTTGTTGGAATAATTATTTTTTGGTTTCTCTTGTTGTAAATGTACAGTTTTCAGAGCACAAGATGAATGTGATTTTTGCTATTAAATAAAAAAAATATATCAACATTACAACATGTGAGCTGTCCTTGTTGGTACCTGAATGTATGTTGACAATGGCATGGTCTTAATTGTTTATAAGAATAAGTAAAATAGTTTAGCTGGATCTGTCACTCAACAACCTTATTCTCATTCATCCCTACCTTAGTTGGATGACAGATAGAATTTGGATGACAGAATGATAGAATTCCATGTCATCACATACAGGATCATCATATACAGCTATAACTCCTACTATCAAATTGCTAAACTCTTGTAGCTCATTTGTATATATATTTTTAGTGAACCACAAAATCCATACACCGTTTGCAGGTCTACTTATAGCGCACACCGTCCACTATGACCTATCACGAGGCTTCAAGCTAGAGATGAACTTCATTGTAACTGATGTGTCGCTGATATGCCAAGTACCAGATCAAGTAAAATCATAGAAACTGGAAAATACTGCAGTAAGAGAGGGAACTGTGTAAAACGGAGTAAAATGTGATACTGATTTAGTTAGTCGCATAGCCTTTGTAATCCTGTCAAACAACAGTCTCTGGCAGAATTTGGGTCCCTAAATATAGAATTAAATCTAGAAAAGGGGGGGATGAATAAGCAACATGATAAAAGCGTGCCGCTTCATCATAAGTTATGTATTAAAGCTTTGTGACAATTTGATGTGAACCATTCCAAAAATATGAAAATATACATAATTATGCAGAAGAAGCCAAAATAGCAGATTGACCTTTCACAAAAATAGAGTCCGTCTCCAACAACCTAAATTTTGTTTACACCTTTATTTATCTACAAAGATTTTACATTTGACCTTTTAGTCATTTTGCTGATATTTTTATCCAGAATTACTTAGTGTATTCATCTAAAGATACACATCACAGTCTGAGTTGTTACAGTGACTTCAGAAATTATTCAGACCTCTTCACTTTCATTATGTTTTGTTGTGTTATGGAATTAATTTATAATTGATTACATTTTTTGCCATTAATCTACACAAAATACCACATAATGACAAAGAAACAAGAAATGGAACCAGGCGTAGTTCAGCTGGACCGCAATTAGAAGGGATGAATGTGGTTGCCCTGGCTGGATTCAATACGAGGTTTCCTATGTGACAAACTGTGTCTTTAACCTCTACACTATTTAAACAGCTGGTGTTGTTGCACGTGTCACTACAAAAACTGGTGTTTTTGTCGAAACTCCATGGTTCTCGAAACTAGTTCCCTGCATTCACTAACATCCAAACCAACAACAGGTATAACAGGATCACTACACTACATTCAACATGTTAAATTAGAAAGAGATTACTGTAGATGGCTAGCTAATAGCTAAGCAGTACCTATAACGAAAACAATGACTCCAATTACTCCATGGCTGGTTCATTTCTTTTGAAAACAAGACGACTAGCCAACCACGATGCAATGTGAACTACACTATGCAAATCGAAATCGAGAGCAATATGTTCGTTGTCAGTGCAGTTCGTCCATCGCAATATAACCATAAACAGTTTTACTTTAGGCTTACTATAACCTCCTGAGACCCGGTGTCCACATATGTGGACATTTAAGGCTTCCTGCACCAAGCTCGGGTCTTAGGAGGATAATGTAGCTACTGAAGCTTGCAGCCAGCAAAGTATCAATCTATCCTGAACAAATCCTAATGCCTACGCATTAGGATAGAGTGGCGTGAGGACACGTCTGTTAATGTGCTTAAGTGACCCAGCCAAAGCCCAGACTTGAACCCCATCGTACATCTGTGGGGAGACCTGAAGATTTGAGTTCTCTCAAGCGCCCCCTCTAATTTTACAGAGCTTGAGAGGATCTGCAAGGAAGAATGGGGGACACTGCCCAAATCTAGGTGTGCAAAGTTGGAAGAGGCCTACCCAATAAGACTAAAAGATGTGGTTGTCACGTCCTCTGCTATGCCAGTGAGATCCAATGCCCTCTCTCCCTCTTTTGGATCACGGACACTTGTTTTGTTGTTTATCACCCTCACCTGTTTCCCTAATCACTGTTCCTATTTAAGTTCCTCCTTTTCCAGTGTATCTTGTTGGTCTTTGTTTGGCACATGCCTTTTGTTTCAGTTGTTCTGTTTTGTCCTGTCTAGTTGTCTAGCGTTTGTTTTGTTATAGTTCAAGTTATTTTATTAAATGTGCTTGGTTCTCCTTGCGCTTGTGTCCATGCCTCATCAACCGTTACAGAAAGACTGACCTAAACCAGGACACAGCAGGTTAATGGAAGACCCAGGAGAGAGGGTATGTGAGTGGTGGATAGTTCCCCCTTAAATGTTTTTTTTGGGTGGGTGCAGCGACCGGGTTGGCCGGTTGTCTGGGGTGCCCACAATTTACTCTAGGATGCTAAGGTCTGCCAGGTTGTCTTTTGTTTTATTTACTTGAACACCGATTAGTGATCCTGTATTTTGTGAAGCTGCTGGCTAAGCACTTGATTAAAATATACTTTATTAATGAGAAAATGAGAAATGCAGGGCATTTTTCATGAAATCCATTGCCTGTTCCCATGCTCCACTCTTGATTTAAAAAGGACTTGTTTTATAATATTGATTTTAGTTTTTACATTTAGATATTTCAGTTTTTATTTTCAATAACATTTGCTTTGACATTACAAGGTATTGTCCGTAGATTGATGGCAAACAAATAAATGCAAACATCTATAAATTCAGTCAATAAGGCACCGTCTAGAGTAAATGAAGGGTCTGAATACTTTCAAATGGCACTGTACATATTTTATCTTCATTCATTTGAATTTAATTTTTCATTTCAGCATTGACTTTGCTAATAGCTACATCATTTAGGAAAGTGGTTTTGTCTAGTTGCTATTGCTGGTTTTGTCTAGTTGCTCCATCAAGCTATGTTCAGATGAATGCGCTAAGTGTGAACTCTCTCTGGATGAGAGTCTCCACTAAATAACTAAAATTTAAATGTACATTTTTCTCCATAAAGAATTCATCAGCAGTCAGGGCTAGAAAAAAAAAGTATTTCTTAAGATACGCTGTGAAGAGTTAGGGTTGCAGATGTTTTGGGCAAATGGGAAGGGAACGGATTGCCAGGATCAAGAAGCGCTTTCACTGGGCTGAGTGGAAGCTGACCGCATGTATCAATGGGCCAGCCAAGAGACTGGAGGAAGGATAAGTTGCAGAGGTTTCTTGGCACAAAAGGGTTGCAGTGGTCAAAACTGGATATGATGAGAGTGTAAATTAGGACCTGCATAGCATCCTGTGAGAGGAAATGCCATATTTCTCTGATCTTCTTTAGCATAAACCTGTCAGGGTAATGATCCTGCTTTTGTTTTTTTCAGAGAATGACAGGGTGTCTAGTGTCACATGTCTGTTCTCTGGGAGGAAACACCATGGAGTTTTAATCATAATGAAGAGGTAATGGAGCCGTCAAGCCTTCCCTGGAGCTTGGGCTGAAATCCAAACAGATATTTCCACCACACATGCAAATATGTATGTCAGAAGTGGGAACCCGAAAAGCACATCTGCATAGCAATAGAAGAGACCAAGAGAGAATATGACAGAGTTGAGTGACTTTGTGGAGAGGGAAAAGAGATGGCCTAGATCTGAGCCTTCAGGGACACCAGTAGTCAGACACTGATCATCACTGCACCATGTTGTAGGAGTGACCTGATAAGTATGGTATAATCCAGGAGTGTGAGGAGCCTGAGATGCCCTGAGAAGGGTGAGAAAAGGACCTGATGGTTCAGCGTCAACGGCAGCACATAGATCGACAATGACAGGAACACACATGTCCAAGAAGACATGTGTACTTCTTGACATCAGAGGGGTCAAGTGTTGTTTTTCTTGAGGCCAACTAAGAGGGTGGTGAGTGATCAGGGTTAGGGTTAGGGTCATGATTAAATGAGGAAAGTAAAGAATGCAAGGTCTCTCAGGAATTGTCAGGGGAAAGGAAAAAGGAATGGTGAATGGGAGTGGAACTGTGTGAGTAGGACCGGTGTACTTGTCCACAAGAAGAGAAGAGATGGGGAGTGGTATTGGATTGCAGGGAGAGGAGAGGCTTGCATGTAATATCTGAGCTCATGAATTTTGATCACATCTAATTCTGCTCTAAAGCATAAGAATGAAATGATTTGAGTTGAGTTGGTTTGAGTTGAGTTGGTTTGGTTAAGAGCTCTCCACATCAGGGCCCTACTTTTACTGATACATGATGGATAATTAGTGTAGAGATAATGAGATGGTGGTTATTAAATACCCAACTCCCGGTTCAAATCATAGAGATCGATAGAGGACCCAACTTGGATATAAAAGGTTTTTGCATGGACATTGCCATTGGGGGATTCCACCATCAGGAAGGGCCTCCAAGCATTAAGGATGGATCACATTACATAACCAGGTCATCCAATACATTTTACATTTAAAGAAGAAAATGTAATACTTTGAAATAGAGATCAACTCATTAGCACTGCCATTGCTATCATAGATGTTGTAATAAAACAGGTACAGAGATGAGAAATTTGCAATTTCAAACAGGGACTTAACATTGTGATTATGTTTAAGTAGCAGGCATCCATTTATAAGCAATTAGTATTGTTATAAGGTATTGTTATAACTGAGTCACAGAGGACCACGTGCTAACTAAAGGCAGGGGTGAAAGATTAGTTTTAGGGTTCTGGTTAAGCTTATAGGGATAATAATAATAGTTTATTCCACATTTGTAGCACTCTCCATTATACAGCACAGCCCAGCTCAACCCACCCATAAGCAAAAAAAGAAAGCCCCAGTTCTGACCAGCTGTCCAGATCAGGTCCCTTTTGTTACTCGTTTTTACGATTATCAAAAGGACTGGTCCTCTGGGCTGCTCATTCTGGATGTCCTGGAAGTTTCGCAATAAGTATTTGGCCCCAGACAGTTTCTTTTTGCATTTTTCACATTGTATCTGGTCATATCCATTTGTGGGTTGTAATACTGTATAGAGAGAATGCAAGAGAAAAAATATTAGACAGAGTCAGATGCATTTGATAATGCCTGGTAATGGAAGTTTTTCTGTTGTTGCAGTTGTTACACACACGTCTACCTCGGGTACCTTAGTACTGCTATCTCTGCATTCCTTTATTTACTCCTTTATTTGCCTCGTTTGCACATCTAGAATGCCATTTAGAAATTGTGATTCGTACCCGAACAACTATAATCCCACTCGTAACACACTCTACCTAATACTTGTAAACTTTCTGCCCTCTTCCATTTACCTTAATTGCACATTTAGTATTGCCATTTGCACTGCATTTGCCTTCATTGCACATCTGCACATTCCACTTGTAATATACATATACTTAACACTTGTAAATACTTTTCTGCCCTCTATTTGCACTTCTGTTTAGATGCTAACTGCATTTTGTTGTACTGTACTTGTACTGTTCAATGAAAATAAAGTTGAATCTAATCTAATTTGTTCGGTGTGCTAATCAAACATGCAATCTTCAAGTTTGAAAAAGTTTTTGTTCCCTAGTTAATCCCAACCCAATAAAATAAAATATCAGGGTCTGGGGTTTCAATACATTTGTAAACCATCAGTCCTGATTTGGGCCAGCCCAATACAAATCTGACAAATTTTGTCTCTTGCCATCAGATTGAAGTTGTCACAGAGGTTCCAATGTCACATCATGCCAGAATAAAAAAAAAATCCTGACACATCCAGTTGTTGATAACATTAATCTGGAAAGGTTTACAAAACGCCACTGTTGAGTGGAAACCTTGTATGTCCAAAATCGTTACTTTTCATGAAAAATGTTTTTAAAACAATTGAACACCGCGCTGTCAAAGTTGGTATTGTGTCTTTATATACGGTCTGATACTGACATGTGTCATTATACACTGCTCAAAATTAAGGGAACACGTAATCATCACAGTGTAACACCAAGTCAATTAAACTTCAGGGATATCAATCTGTCCAGCTGATATCCCTGAAGTTTAATTGATCAATCACATTGATTCACAAGTGATTGTGAATCAATCTCACCTGTTTTGGTGCAAATGAAAGTGACAACAGGTGCACTGGAGAGGCAACAGCAAGACAACCCCCAAAAATGGTTTTGCAGGTGGTGGCCACAGACAATTGCTCTCTCCTTATTCATCCTGAGTGATTCTCCTCTAGTTTTGCAGTTTGCTAGTGTCCTTGTCACTACTGGTAGCATGAGGCGGTACCTGCATCTCATTCAGGTTACACAGGTAGTCCAGCTCCTCCAGGATGGCACATCCACACGTGCCGTCGCAAGAAGATTTGCTGTGTCTCCCAGTACAGTCTCAAGAGCATGGAGGAGAGACCAGGAGACAGGCCGTTACACAAGGATTGCTGAACATGGCTGTAAAAGGGCATCAACCTAGCAGCAGGACTGGTATCTGCTCCTTTGTGCAAGGAGGAACAGGAGGAGCACTGCAAGAGCCCTACAAAATGACCTCCAGTGGGCTACTGGTGTGCATGTTTCTGACCACACTGTCAGAAAAACAGACTCCATGAGGGTGGGTTAAGGGCCCGACATCCTCTAGTGGGACCTGTGCTCACAGCCCAGCACCGTACAGCTCAATTGGCATTCCCCAGTAAACAAGCCCAAAAAAACGCAATACGCGACAAACAATATTTCCAAGTGACTTTCTGAAAAATGAAGCCCAAATTCGCTTATAAAAACCAACCTTCCATGGTTTGCCTGCACTCTTTTCCACTCCCACATGTCTCAGGCCTTAAATACATGAAACATTTTTAGACTTAGTTACTCTTGAGCAAAGAAAATGCTGTAGGCCTATTTATTCAAACAACCAGGGGCCGTATTCACAAAACATCTTAAGGCTAAAACTAGCTCCTAACTTGCTGATGTAGGAGTAACTCTTTAAAAAAATGGGCGTGTCAGTCCTAAATTTAGGAATACATTTTTGGTCTAAGAGTATTTCACAAAGCGTTTTAGTGCTAAAACCAGCTCAATTGGCATTCCCCAGTAAACAAGCCCAAAAAAACGCAATCCGCGACAAACAATATTTCCAAGCGTTTTAGCGCTAAAACCAGTTCCTAAATCTATGAAAAGTTAGGAGTAGTCAAGAGGACTCTTAAGTCACTAAGACCAATCACAAGCAATCCTAAAAGGGCTGCTGCCGGCAATCCGCCTCGTAATCAGCTCGGCGTTTTAGAAACATTTATTGATACTGAGTTTTTAACAAGGTATCGCCTTAATCGCGAGGGTATTATGACCATAGTAGAGCTAGTCAGGGATGTTGTCACTTAACCAACAAACAGAAACAACCAAATAACATCGGAGATCCAGGTTGTGACAACTCTATGCTACTTGGCCACAGGGAAAATGCAGCTATGCAGCGCAGACGAACTACGTATTTCTCAGTCATATGTCCATAGAATATTACATCAAACAATAAATGCCCTCCCCAGACTCCATATCGTGCGACAAATCATTCTGTTTCCTCATTATGTTCGCTAACTACAAAGAAACAAAGCCAACTTCATGGCCATAGCTGGACCACTCGGTGTAGTAGGTGCTATAGATGGGACACATTATTGCACTTATTATTGCAGCATCTAAAGATGAACACACATTTCTTTACGAGCTGCCATACATATAAGAGGCTGACAATTAGCTGAACATATCTTGACTAGTCATTATCATTCTTGGTTTCATGTTTAATCACTGACACTTGGCCTACATTTTTATTTTAATATATTTATTTCAATATGGCAACATGACACATCGTTCTACTGTATTGCTATGATGAATTAGCTGACAGAGACCCCTCTTCTATCAGCCAATCACTGTGGGCATAGTAAGTAAAATTGTTCGTGGAACACAATATCATCCTTAGCAATGGGGTCAACCCTGCCCTTTCTCTTCACTCAAGATTTCTCCCCATTCCTAAGTAAAAGTTGGTCTTAGCAGTTTGTGAATAGGTTTTAAGAGGAAACTCTTAGCTAGTAACTTTTAGTGCTGTTTAGGAGTCCTCCTAGTGGTAAGATAAAATGTTTTGTGAATAAGGCCCCAGTCCTCTTTATTTAACCCTGCTAAATATTTTCTTACATAATACTCACAGGTATTTTAGTGTACACTTGTTAGATAGTTGATTACATGCATATAATCAACATGCATATTAAATAAACAATAAATTCATTAATAATACATAGACATAAAAAAGTAGTCCATCATAAAATTAAGACTGCATCTCAGATGAAGTAAGACGAAATTGCCTCGTTACTGTTTAGCTTGAGCTCTCCTGTGTGCGGATAGTCTTCATTCAAGATGGAGGTGGGATGGAGCTACAAGGTTTTGTTGACTGTTTGAGGATCCAGTGGGGCTACGAGATTTATTCACAAGCTCTTTTTTATACTTTTCATTGGTTATGTATTTATAAAACCCATAGACTAACGTGACCAATAGCATTGATTTATGAAAAAAAATATTGGGGCTGTAAAAAGAGTACCCAAAAACTGTGTGCTATGTCATGTGTGTGCCAATGTGTGCTCCATTTAATCAAAACCACTCACATACTTCTCACATACCACTCAATCTTCATTTCATGGCTAACTGAGATATTTTTGTGATTTTACTTACAGATGATGCACATATAAAAAACTACACACCCAGACCAAAATGTGGGTTGTAAAAAAGATAATTTTGTTCATCACAAAGGTCCCATGCATCATTAATGCAGTTCTACACAGGGGAGAGACCAGAATTGTTACACGGCATTGTGAGAGTCTGAGAAACCAGAACCAGTTTTTCAGTACAAGAGGAGGGTTACTTTTTTGAATAGGGGCAGTGAGTTTTGCATGATTTTCTTTAATAAAATACATACAATAAATACATTCAATGTTGTTTTGTATGTTCACTAAGGTTCCCTTTCATGTACTATTAAGTTTTGGTTGAAAACCTGATATTTCCGTGCAGTGGCGTCGTTAGGCCTGGGCGTCCCGGGCTATAGCCCGGGTTCTTTTATGAATAGCCCCGGATCTCAAATTTACCAAAAAAAAGAAAAATACAAAAATATCCCCTCATCTATTCATCTTTAAATCCGATCGCGCATTATGACAATGTAGACGTGTTAGGCCGCTAGCGTGTACATCGAATTTTTCCGCATGTACATTCAAAACCCTGTACTTTCTGTCCCGGGTGGGGCGGGTGGGTGGGCTAAGCCCCGAATGTATTGTGATCCTAGTGACGCCTCTGTTTCCGTGTCAAAAATATGCAAAAATCTAACACGGGAAATTGTTTTTCCAATTCTCACCAAGAGGTGTGGCAAGTATGATATGGAAGGGACAATTATCATTCCTGAATGTTTACTGTACCTGAGAAACATACATTTGACTAGGGAAGGGTCTCTAGCTCTACAGAAACACTGTAAACCCTAAGTCATTTTTTTACTGAAATAGCTATGGGTGATTTTGCCACTACAGGCACTTTTGGATGTATGTTTTTGGAAAATGAAACCTCTTGAAACTGATTTTTATGATTTTTATGGTGTTGGGCACCCAAGGCTCATCGATGCGTGAGGGCAAGGCTATTCCGTCTGGTCCGAACCAACAGAAGATCTACTGTGGCACAAGTCACAGAAAATGTTAATGATGGTTACGGGAGGAATGTGTCACAACACACAGTGCATCGCACCATGCTGCGAAAGGGGCTGTGTAGCCACAGATCGGTCAGAGTGCCCATAATGACCCCTGTCCACCGTCGAAAGCAGCTCAATGGGGATGCGAATGTTAGAACTGGACATGGGAGCAGTGGAAAATGGTTGACTGGTCTGATGAGTCGCATTTTCTTTCACATCAAGTGGACAGCCGTTTATGTGTGCACTGTTTACCTGGGGAAGTGATGGCACCAGGATGCACTGTGGGAAGATGACAAGCCGGTGGAGGGAGTATGATGCTCTGGGCAATGTTCTGCAGGGAAACCCTGGGTCCGGAAATTCACGTGGACGCCAATTTCAAGTTTTTTTGTAATTCAAGTAGTGCACAGACGATATAGTTCTTTCGAGTTTGTAAATGTTTTTCTTGACTTCGGTAGGTTTTTATGAGTTGGGGAAGGTAAAATCAGAAAAGGTGCACTGTCGCGGGAAGTGTGAGGTTAACTCTTATTGTAACAAAGACTTTGGAATACAAGGAGAGACGTGCAGTAACATAGGCACAAATATCACAATTAATAACAAATAAAAAATAGGATATTAAAAATACATAACCATTTGGGATGTAACAGTACATGTATCCTAACCTTTCAGTTTAGGACACTCGGTTCAGTACTCGTTGTGATCCCAATGAATATGGTCTAGTTTTAACGACGCACGTTACTTTTTTATTTGAACTAAAATTCTAAACTCAGAGTTTCTCGCCGGAGATGGATCTTAGCTTAGCACATGTGATTCAGCTTCGTAAACAAATACGACGAACGCAAACGATAAGCCAAACGTTTATGTCCCTTCTTTTGTTCAGGGAATTATGGCCAATTAGCTACTGTTTACAAGTTTATAACTTCAGAGTAAATTAAAAGAAATGTTATGTTTTGCATGTCCACTGTACCCCTAATAACCAAGGTTTTATAGACCTCCCAAAACATGCAAAGGGGAAGCGATTAGTTCAGTAGTACACCCTATTACATTAGTAAAAATCACTGATGTAAGCCAATATAGCCCAATGGATATGCAATATGTGCTGTCAATAAACAATCTAAGCTGGCAATGTAAATAAACAAAATTCTTTGACTCAGTGCTGAGGCACCGTGAGGAACAAATTGGAAGAGAGGGAGGGTGTTTTACATTGACTGAGCAACCCTGGGCGGAGCTTCCTTGCGCAGGCCGCAGAGGAATTAATTGGAAGAGGGGAAGGGTGTTCACTATGGGCGGAGCTTCCCTGGGCGGAGCTTCACTGGGCAGTGCTTCCCTGGGCGGCGCTTTCCTGGGCGGAGCTTCCCTGCCGTGGGCCGCAGACAGACCATACTGAACCTTTTGGCAGATATCTAACTCCATAGAATCTTCTTTTTATATCCACTGTAGGTCATCATTTTGTAACTGTAAGACTTCAGGTGAGTGTGGTAGTGTGTTCCTTGACAGATAGGACTCCATAATCACTCTTTTCTGGATGTTTGATCTTCTATTTCTTTAGTTTATTTCCCATTGCCTCCTTTTCTTTCTTTTTTCTTGCTGGAAAAGTTGTGAGATTGGTTTCAGCTCACCACTTTCCTCTTGAGGTATATTTTTGTTTCTTAAGATACTCCTGGTATCTTATAGGTTCTTCCTTTATTTTAATAAATTAATGTATGTCCATGTCCTTTCCTTGATTGGTCCTGATGCTTTAGGAGTCATCTTACCGACAAAAATATATAAATATATTGAAGTTAGTAATAACCACAGGAATTCAAAATCACTCTAACCATCCTAACAATAAAAATAGTGTTAAATTTAATATAAAATGTAATAATATGTGTATTCTGTGTCTTTTCAGATCTTAAGGTTAGTTCAAATGTATTAACTAATACATTTTGTCATTACCACCACATTCTATCCTCTCCATCACAGTTCATTATGTGGTGGTAATGACATGGTGGGAATGACATTTTTACATTATTTGGTAAATAGCAGGGATTCCAGTATGCTAAATCCAATTGAACAACTGGCATACTTTGTATAGTAAATAGACAATTTAAACATAATTAACTAAATCTAACTTAATTTCATGAGATTATGGACAGGTAGGGTGCAGGTAGGCTTGCACAACTACCAGTAGATGTGATTTTTCGGGGGAAAATCAGTGAAGTTTGGTAAAGTTATACAGATTTTGCAACCATGACTTTCTTGACACTATACTATGCATAGCAATACTTCGAAAAAAGGCCTTATGGGATATGTACAGTATTAACAGATTAACATTCATAACATTTGTCTAGGTACTCACACAAAGGGCAAATTATTGAAAATGATTTGAAAATGTGTTCATTAACCATGTCTCTGTCATTAACAAATAAAGTCCTGGGTTGTGTCGCGGTTATGGGGCAGGACACAAGACACAGAGCTGTAATTAGTCAACATTAATTTTATTCATTGTTCAACAACAACAACAGAGGTAAACCACCTACTGAGGTAACCCACAAACTGAGGCACATACAGCAAACAATGATCCACCCAAAGTGGAGAAACAACAGAATTCAAACAGGATCCCCAATTAGAGGCAATGCGGGGGAGCTGCCTCTAATTGGGGACAACCAAAAGTGAAGCGCAGAGATGCCTAGAGTCACCTCTGCTGTCAGGCCCTTACTATCACCCCCAGGCACATAGAGATGCGTATAGGCACCCCATAGTCAGGACCTGACAGTACCCCCCACAAGGCATGGGCTCTGCCCCCGAGGCAGGACGGGTGCCGGAGCAGACGGAGGCTCCACCCCCGAGACAGGGTGGGGCGCCAGAGCAGAGGGAGGAGGTGGCGGCAGTGGCTCGTCGTCCCACCCCTCCAGGGGTGGCACTGGAGGTACCAGGCTGGGGATCGGCGCACAAGCCCTGGTGCAGGGAACCAATGCTGGAGGTATCGGGCTGGGGACAGGCACTGGGAATCAGGGAGTTGGGACCAGCGGGCTGGAACGAGAGGCCTGGTCGGTTGTCGCCCCCTGGCTGGGGTACATCAGGTCCCCCTGGCTGGTGTACATCAAGTCCTCCACCACCAGGAGCTTGCCCGCACCTCCAGGGGCTTGTCGTCATAACTCTCAAGTGGGCGTTAATCCTCTAGCATTGGAGGCAAAAGCGTCTCTCCTTCCTCCTCCTCCGCCTTACCCTGGTTTCCCTGGCCCCAGGGTTGCGGGGGCTCCTCATTGAGCCCCCACAAGTGTGGCAACAGCAGTACCTCATCACCCTCCTCTGAGTCCTCCAGGTGCTCCTACTCCCAGGGCTGCAGGGGCTCCTCAATGAGCCCCCACGAGAGTGGTGGTAGGGGCTCCACTTCTCGCCCGTCCGCCGACACCCATAGCCCCCCCAAAAAACTGTATGGGGGTCTTCTGTGCTGGTTGCTTAGCCTGTGCTTTCCTACAGGCACTAGAGGCACCTCTGCTGTCAGCCCCTTACTATCACCCCCAGACACATAGAGATGCCTAGAGGCACCCCATAGTCAGGACCTGATAGGTGGTTACTCGAGAGTTCACATAAAAGGGCAACACATATTGTGAAATTATATTAGTATATTACAATTTGTTTCACCTAATAGAACTCACATCTGGATAGTGAAAACTGTTGACTTATTTTCACTTAATTACATTGAATGATGGGAATAAAGATTTTGAGTTGTATCAAATGAAAATATGCTTTCTCAATCATTTAAGTACTATACAATGAAAATATTTGTGTATATGTATTTACATATTTATTTTATTTAACTAGCCAGAAACCTGCATGTTCTATAAACTTCTAACTTTTAATTTTAGGAACTTAAAAATATTAAGGCAACTGCTTGCCGTACTGTAACTTTTTTTTTTGTTCTGCACACTTGTTTGGGTGTAAAATGTAGACAATATTCCATACAAACTTCCGTTGATCATGTTTACTCCCAAAGGTTATAATTACTTTCTGCTTGATGCTAAATTAGTTCCCTAATCATTTATTGCAAACTGAAATTACTCCTTTAAGCATATCTACCTGGAGGAGTTGAGACCTCTCCCTGAACTAAGACAATTCTGATTTTCTTTATAGCAAAATATCTCAGGGGAAATACAAGAAAACTCAAAAAGTGTCAAAACCCTGAATCCTTATAGTTTCCCCTGAGAATTTTAAGAAATGTGGTGACCTTTTGTCCATGGTGCATGTAATTCTTAAACAATCCAATAATGACAGGGCATTGCCACCTACTGTGGCTGTTATTAGTTATTCATTGGGAGAGATACTCTGGAAGAGGTTAGGTCATATATGCACATTTCTGTCCTCAACATAGATCAAAAGATATTTGCAAAGACTTTTAAAGTTAGTAATAACCACAGGAATTCAAAATCACTCTAACAATCCTAACAATTAAAACAGTGTTAAATTTAAATGTAACTGTAATAAGTCCACTCAGATCAGACTGTCTTCATCCCTAACACAAACTTATTTTCAAACTCAATGTATTGTATTCTTTGAGGTTACCTAACGTGGACCTTGCTGTTATATCTTTTAGTAATGGAAGAGCTTTCAATCAAATAGAATGGCCCTAGCTATAATACTTGTGTCCCTACAGAAATATCACATTTGAGGATGGGTTCATAAACTATGTTTAGGTTCGATACAAAAGCCCCTGTGCTTAAATACTCACCAACCAATCCTTGTCAGCCTGATTTAATTTCAACAGAAGGGCTAGACTGCTTTTTGCTCTGGTCATCATTCATGTCGTTCAAGCTAAAAGGTCTCATTTGGCAATACATGGTTAATACTAAATAGAAATCATCTACACAGAGTCCAGTCTGGATTGCTAGTCATGTAGGACTTTGTCAATTTTATTTGGTCCCTGGGTATTCATCCATAAGCAGAGGCAGAGCTTCAAAGGTTGCAAGGGCACCCATGATAGCCAATCAGAGAGGCCAAGAGGAACATTGAACACTGAAACACTGGAACACTGAAACAAATTCTTCCATAAAAATGTATTATGATTTTTGTCATTGATGATTGGCTAAATACTATTTAGTTAAGAGCAGGGACGTCACTAGAAAATCATGGATTGGGGGGGCAAAGCCTCGTTTTGGGGGGTCTGGGCATACTCCCCAAAACATCTTTTCATCATGTATTTTTAGAATAACAACGGGTGTGAAATCTATCAAAGTAAGGTTATTTTTGGTCAAGGTTGGTTAAAAGTATACCTGTCTCATAATTTGTGTTAGACACTGATGTAATATGACTTAAATTCTATCTAAATAAGGAAATTAAAGTCCACTTTGTCTTCATCCATCCAACACCAACAAAAGTCACAAAAATGGCTGTACTATGTAACCAAAATACTTTTGCCAACTATAGTTTATAGTAAATGAACATCTACACACAGTATATTCTGTTTCTAAGCGAGATTTCTCTGAATCATTTGAAAAACAGATTTAGTCATTAGCCCATTCATCTCGGAATAAAGTCATTAAAAAATTTAGCATAATTAAAAAAAGAAACACTTAACCACCGGATCTCCCTTCCTCTGAACTGAATACGTTGCAATACCTAAACTTCAAACCCAAATAAACATTAATCTGTGAAACACGCACCGTTTTGCAAATGTGTTCCTGATGATTGTTAGTGACATACAAGTGTTAGCTAGCATGTTATTAATGGGAAATTAATATTTTCAGTAGTTGGTTAGAGTTGTCGTTAAAATACGACCCCTGTTACCAATTATTGGCCACCTTACTACTTTGTTGAATTACATTATAATTTATTTTTATTTGTATTACAAATGACAGACCTTAGTCTTCTCTGAGGTGTCTACTAGAAAGTTGTAGCTAGCTTTCTTGGCTTCCGGTAAAGAAAAAAAAGACTGATCACTTTGATATTACATGACGTCTGGTCTGTCGCACAAGTCGAATTTCACAAACTGCCATTTTTACGATCTCAAAAAAATGTTTTAACCTCCAATACATTTCTATAAAAATGGCAGTGGGCTAGCTGAAAGGTTATATTGATTAGCAAAACATACCATTGCTTTCCATTGCTATTACATTTTGAACTTGAGAGGATTTACTTCTCCGACCACTAGAAACGTTTGCTACTATTACTATACAGAAGACAGCTCGCTTCAGATGATACTTTCAAAGCATCAAACTCAACCGAACATGCTGCCAAATGAACACGATTCTATACAATTTCTATACAATTTGTAAGAAGTTTACATGTGATGGAAAGGTTGAAGAAAAAAAGAAATCACGGCGAAAATATATTGACTGATATAGTGATTTATTTAGGGGGGGCTAATTAATATTTTAGCCTAGCGACGTCCCTGGTTAAGATAATACATTTGTTGAGATTAAGTATTAAACCTCTGCATTTGTTTTATGACTCTATAATGCATTTTTAGGATAGACCAATCTGTGACGGTGGGGACGTAACTTCAGTTCTTGCCGACTAGTCAGTTAGCTGCTATGCCTTGCGAACATGGGAGTGAACGCTGAGCTCTTCCTCTATCCCTACACATTCAGATGCAAAACCTCTCATTGTCAGAACATGGAAGAAGCTCCGCTGAGCAAAGTTTGAAGTTAGAAAAACAATATTGAAGTTAAGATGGAGGAATAACTGGTGCTCCCAAATGATGTCTTACTTTTGGGTCGGTAACATCTGTGCTTGAGGTTGCTCCTGCAAAAGGGGCAGGGTACACCTGGCAGGTTGGAGGGAGGACAATGACAGATTGTTATTGGGGTCATTATATGCTTTTCTTTTAGTTATGAATGTTCCTTTTTCTTCTGTTTTTATTTTCTATTCTTTAGGTATATTTTTTGCAAGAATTATTGTGTTCAATTAAAAATGTTTGTAACCAAATATCAAATTATCTAAAAATATTTTTTATTAAGAGAGCAGAGGAGTGCCCTTTTAACTTGCTGTGTTCTGATTGAATTGTTTAGAAAATAATGACTACGTCCCCGTTGGACTCCGTTTCACCTGAGCCTGAGAACCAAACATCAGCAACAGTGAGATCCAGATGCGGCATCATGCTTGTCATCCCCATCAATGCCCCACTGCGAATAACATCCGAAATCCCGCTGGTGCCCCGTTGCTGTTCATCCCTTTCCACTGTTCTTGTACAATCCAGTATCAATTAGCACCTTGCTGGCAAACAGAATGGAATCCGGGGCATCTACTTATTTGAAGGCCGTTGCCGTGGAAACTGCAGATGTGAATCTTGGGGATGAGTGGCAAAGTAGACAAAGGCTGTGTCCTAAATGCCTACCCGTTCCCTTTGTGATATGTTGATGTTGACTAGGACCCATCAGCATATAGGTAATAGGGTATCTGCAATTTAGGATGCAAGCCTTTGTGATGGTCCACTAAGGCTTTTAGCAGAGCAGTGTGGAGGAGAGGAGAGAAGACTGATTCTTTCTGCAGGAAATTGTGTTCCTGTTTAATTACTTTCAACGCTAATTATGACTCTGCATTGTCAAGCAGGTGTATAACAGCAATGGCATCTGAGGATCTCTAGTCTGCAATGTTTGTTGTTTCTTATTGTCTCACATGATCACATCTGGAAATAAAACAATGTAGACTTAAGAAAATAAAATGAAAAGAGGAAAGCTGGAAGGTAAGGGGTAGCATTTATTGTAGGTTCCAGATATGTGCATTCATAAGATCATTGTTATAGCAAGCCATAGACAGTCATGATTATAAACATTATGAATGGCATAAGACCTTAGCAAACAGACAGAGTTCCTACATATGTAACCTATTATTGATGTCGCCTTGCATCCAACAACGTAGCACCTTGCGTCCAACTGCTGGCTTGCCTTTGAGGCTAAGCCAGATCAGTCCAGGATGGGAGACCAGTTGTTGCCGGAAGTATTCTTTGTTGGGTCAGTAGGGGGCACACTTCCCTGTATGTAATCTGATGTATGCATTCATAATTGACATAAATTGCTTAGGTAAAAACTAAACTAAGTGATGAAAAAAATACAGACAGGGGATAATGTAAAAATATATATGTAAATCTCTGAAATTCATGACTTTGGAAAGTATTCAAACTCCCTCACTTTCTCCACATTTAGTTGTATTGGTTCAAGTCCAAAGTTTTATTTATCAAATGCACCAAATAACAGTGTCATTCTGAGCAATAAAATTCTTGTGACATGGCACAAAAGATCTACGTAGTAAGAATTAAGAAATATATAAAGCAAAAATATAGCAAATATATATAAAGCAAAAATATAGCAATAATATACATAACAATGCAAACTGGCAGCAATTTTAAAGAGTGTAGAATGGGGAATATGAACAATATAAGTAGAAGTATTGAATATTATAAATAAATATGAGTGTAATATGCCTATGAATGGGACATACAAAATATAATATATTCTAATGCACATTGAATGTACATGGAAAGACATCAGAGCATTTGGAATGTTCATGTGATCAATATGATCATAGATCAGTGTTGCTGGTTGAGGAGCCTTATGGCCTGAGGGAAAAAACTGTTTGTGAGTCTGGAAGTGCGTGCCCCGATACTCCAGTAGCGTTTACCAGACGGCAGCAGTGTTAACAGACCATAGCCTGGGTGGCTGTAGTCTTTGATGATGTTCCGTGGTTTCCTAAGGCATTGTGTGGTAGATGCCTTGCACGGAGGGGAGATGGCAGCTGATGGCACGCTCAGCAGACTTCACCACACTCTGGAGGGATATTATAGGCTTCATGTATTATTGATTACATTTCTTGCCGTCAATTTACACACAATACCCCATAAAGACAAAGCAAAAACATGTTTTTTGAAATTTGTGTCAATTTATTCAAAATAAAAACGCCAAATAAGGTACATCATACACATAGTATTCAGACCCTTTGTCACGACACTACAAATTTAGCCCAGATGCATCCTGTGTCCTTTGATCATCCTTGAGATGTCTAATGCTGGAAGAAGAATAATCAAGAAGAACCAAAGCTGTGATCACTGCAAAAGGTATTTATACAAAATAATTTTCAGTCACGTTATAAAGTAAATCAATTCAATTATTGTGTCATATAAGTATCCAAAAATAATTTCTTTGGGCAACACTGTTTTCTCAGAAAATCCAGGGCTACAGCAAGGACTGGGCAGATGCCCTGGAGAAGGTGATGGCTGCCTTCATGGCCAAGGCTGCACCCAAGGAGCATCCCAGAGCCCCAGCAGTGCCAGCTGAGTGCCTGACAAGAGGCCCTGCTCCATGGCCGTGCTACTGGAGACCCAGAGACACATTATGCGCTAAGACGGTGGGAAGAGCCTCACTTACCTCCTCCCCTTGCACTCCTGTTTTTTTAATAAAATGCCCACCAGGGCCCTGAATACACCCTATGTGTCCGTTTGCTGTCTCTCCCTGTTACAAAATGTTTTGGCATAGTTTAAGTGTTAAAAAATAAAGTTTTTTCCCCTCTCAAAAGTAAAACAGTAGAGATTGTTAATATGAAGGCTAAGAAAATAATGATGTGCCATTTCAGCTGTCAGGATCGTTTTGTAACCTATAAACACTGTGTGAGTGTGTGATGTAACAGGCTGATGTGATGTAAGGCTTAACCAGCATTTTTAAAGCACATTTCTGGGTTTTCCGATAACTAGTACCATCTGTGACAAACAGATAAGATTACAGATCTTGAGAGATACATATCATGAGATACCCCTAAACACCCCTAAAAGTTAACCCACAGGGAATGCATCATTACGTGTACAAAAACACGCAAACTAAATGTTACAGCCTAAGTGTATGAACCGTGTCTAAACATTCTACACACATCATTACATTCTTGGTGCAATCTTAAATGCACAGCAATGTACATCCACATAGCTTAAATTTCTGGCAAGTAAGGGGGTTGCGTGTGTTTGGTTTGGACCACTGGTTTGCGTAAATTTTATGAGCTAGTCGTACTTAATCATTTTAACTGTGTGTGTAGTATTTAGAGGGGTTGCAAATTTTTCATACAACTGTGAAGATTTTTTACATTGGGGACAGAGGTACTTTTTATTTTGTTTCTTGAAGTTTTACCACCCTCAGTAAAAACAAACTCCCTTAGATGCACCAGTCTAGTGTCAAGCTAGACAATCTTTTGTTTAGGAACAATCTAAATTATTTGGGCCATGGAATCTACAAGGTGTTATAAACATTCCACATCGATGTTGGTCCATGCTGAAGTGATGGCATCATGCAATTGCTGCATATTGGACGGTCGGTACATTCATGCTGCACATAGCCTGTTCCATTTCTTTCTAAAGATGCTTGATTGGGTTAAGGTCCAGGGACTGTACAGGCAATGTGTTCCTGTGACAACACACTCTTTCTGACACGGCACATTATCTTGCCGGAAGTACCCATGTAACGAAGGGTTAGCAATAGCCATAAAGCAGTGTACTTGGGTCAGCAGCAATGTACAGATTTGCTGTGGAATTCAACTGTCGCTCAGTTGGTAATGAGGGATCTAACATTTACCAGGAAAACATTACTCACATTGTCACGCCACCAGTCAGTTATGTGACCTCAGGCTGGATAGTTTCGTTGACTCATTCTGCTTATGCCAAATTCTGACTCTGTCTTAAGCATGATGTGATACACAACGTCCCCTCCATAATGGTCCAGTGATTGCATCCATGATAGCCACTGTGGTTGTCACGAGTCAAGGGGCTGTGTGATCCGATAACATTTGCCTATTTGTAGCCCTCTTTTCTACTTCCAAATTTCTTGCCGTTCTCCTTCGAAACAAGCGTATAAACTGGTTATTCTTGCTCACAGGACCACTGCATACTGGATGTTTTTGTTTATCGCACCATTCTCTGTAAACCCTGGACACTGACGATCAAGGTCTCTGAAGTCACTTGGCCATTCTGACAATTGCCTTCGTCAATGTAACAGTTACTGAATGCCTCAATGCCTGTCTGACTGTTTTATATAGTAAGCCACATGTATGAAGGAGCAATAATTTTTTATGAAGAGGGTGGTGTACCTTATCAACTGGCCACTAAGTATATGTGAACGTTAGAGGTAGAGGTTGCATGAGCATATGGATTTGATATTCATACAGTTGGGTATGGCTTCATGTGGTCTATCCAAATAATGTGTTTATCTTTTTTTAACAGGTAAGTTGACTGAGAATGTAAAACAACAATTTTGGGAATAATTGAAGGGGGAGGAGAGGGTTGAATGAGCCAATTTAAATGATTGGATGAACCTACTGGTGAGAGAGCCAGATTGGATATATAGTCATGACACAGGGGTTAACACCACAACTATTACAACCAGTGCCATGGGATCTTCAGTGACTACAAAAAGTCAACACTGAGTGTTCATAATAACTACATAATACAAAACAGCATCAAATGTGTAGAACATATTTAATCAAGTTTAGAAATACATTAAATTGAGATACCTAAGGAGATACACATTTTCCTTCATCGTCACAATAAATATACAAGGAGCCCTTATTTGGATGGGTGCTTTAACCACACAATTTAGATTACAAAGACTTTACATGCAATCACTGTCTAGTTCTGGATCACGGGGCACATTGAATAGAATGTGCTGTTGTTTTGGTTAAAGGCTGTGTTGATACAGAAGTGGGAACAACAATAAACAAGTTAATCAGGCAGAGAAGACCTTTGACATTCAAAAGCTATGTTGGTTATTTAATAGGTTTAGATGTTTGGGCCCTGTTTCCGGCTCTGGAAACAATCAATGCTTTCTGGTGCAGCAACTGTTCTCTTATCTACCACACAGACAATGTGACACAATCAAAGGCCAGACACTAATGTGCTCTTTCGACTGTAGAATTACTGCTGAATATCAATGTGTGTTTGAAAGCAATCACATCGCTTACTGAATCAGGTTGTCAGGGTAAGGGGCTGGGAAAGGCGCCAGGGCATAGATGGGTGTGAGGGGGGTGTTGGCAGTTGAATACTCTGAAAGGACCACTTACATATCCCATACCGCCATGTAAAATTTCTATTTCTCCTGTTGTCACTGTAGAAAGAATAACGTAATTGCGGCATTGAAAAACTGCCTCCCACAAATGACAAATGTCAACTGCGCTGGATTACAGCTGTGTTTGTGCGTCATATCTAAATGCCAAGAGTCTCTCGAACGTAGTTCCCTGGGAGGGGGTTATGGTCACTCTTTCTGCTTCCAGGCCCTTGTTCAATCTTCCTCGGGTGGCCCGTGATAGGGGGGTGGGTGGCTAATGACTGGCAATGTCACAGATATGGGTGTTAAGAGGCCAGGTGGTAATAGAAAAACACATGGTTAGCTACATTCAGCACAATGAAAGCCCATTTCAATAGTTGTTAAATAATCTGTATGGGTACCAGTCTCTTTAGCTTACAGTCATAAACAGCTGTCCTGCCCTTGAGCAAGGCACTTTTCCAAATTGCTCTCCGGGTGTCCAATGTTGCTGACTGCCCAACCCCCAACCCCACATGTCAGATCTTCAATTTGGAGGAATCGGGTTTAAAGTGGAAGTGCACATTTTAGTTAAACCTTTGATGGAATTATCTTTTTACATTTTTCACATGACATGATGTATAGGGAGTGGAATGTCAGCAAAATATGCTGGTATACAGGCTAGGTTAAGGACAGAATGAGTCAGCCATACAAAGTTACAATAGGGTGTACCTTGCAAGATTGTAGCCTTTGCGTCCATTCCATTAATCACCCTCCAAACATCATACTTTAAACGTCACAGGATGACATTTTGCTATGACACCTAGTAAAAGTTTCAGACCCATTTTTGCTATTTTTACACTCCTTTACCAGAATTTGTCAAAATGCCAAACTCAAACAGCTGTTACGTGAGCGGTAAGAAGTGGAATAACAGCACAAACAGGTCTAATAACCAAGAGTGTCATTGAACCGTCAGTTAGACCATCGGCATGGGTGTTGGCACTGTAAAGCCAGTTATTGGTACTGTATGAAAGATCTTATATATGCCCCGACAACATGAGCAAACTAGAACCTTTGACTAAAGGCCATCACTCTGTTGAATATCATGGAATTTTATTAGCCATGTAAAACAAGTAAGCTTTATACAAATGCTTAAGCAGAGGGCATTGCAGGGACCTCCTAAAGGCTCATTTTTGTTTATAGGTTTGGACTGCCAGGAGATACAGTCAGTCAGTTTCTCCTTATTGCTGATGGATGCACAAATTATTTAGCTTCTCTTTCACTACAATATCCCCATGTCAACAAATGCAGCTTCCAATCTGCTCATGGACTGCCATGGACTAGTATAAATGAAAGCACACAGAAATGTTCATCAGGCACATCCTGTAGTAAATGTGGCTTTTTGGATCATAGTGGTTAAATGCAAATTGGTTAATGCTTCAATGCATTTATAAGTGAACTCTGTGGCAATTACCTCCTAGCTGTTCTCTCTACCAGTCTGATTTGATTTCTGGGCGCCTAGAAAACGTTCTGTCTCTGTGTTTGATCCCCTTCCATGAGAATATGTCTATGTGAATGACAATGCAGTGAAACTAAAAGAGAAATATTTACATTAAAACAGACACCTTTCAAATTGACAGTAGGCTTTCAAACATTGGTGGCCATGACAATTCTTAAAGATTAATGGTTAATGAATAGAATGTCCTCAGCACGTTTCTAAAAAATAAAAATGACTCCACACATAGTGACGACAAACACTGTTTGAGTCCTGACTGTGCATACCGTGAATATGGCACGTATATTTCAGATTCTGTATCCTTTGGCACTGGAGCAAGAATGGCTTGGCACAGATGTCTATATGGTCAACTTGCTCTGTAATATAATGGTACAAAAATTCAATTTACAAAACATTATTTTCAAGTGAGAGGGAAATTAGTGAGGCAATAGGATTGCCCATTGCAACCCCTAACCAAGCACATGCTTCATGTACACTACATCTTCAGCAAATCTGCAGCTATGCATTGGAAGGGACCACTTTCAATGGTTTGTTAACATACCTGTGTGGCTAGTGTCACCGCAAAATCGATGTGCACAGTGTGAACATTCACCTTGACTATAGATTTCAAGAACAAAAAGGTAGTCGCACACAAAATTTGAGAAAAATCAATACATTGAATGCAGGTTTTTTGCAAAGAATAATTATGTCAATCTTTCACGCAGAGGCATTTTGCTTCATCTTGAAAGCTCTCTGCATGACCTTACGTTGTATTTGCTCAGGTTATTTCTGTTGCCAGGATACTATTTCCTATGGCAACACTTGAGACATTGAGGTGAGCAGTAGCGAATAGAACAGACGCAGATAGCTGGCTGCTGCGACTCCCAACCGGAAGACCATATATGATCAGATGCTGGTGACACTAAGTAGATGAAAATTAAATCTAAAGTGCTCTCAGCTGAATTGTCACAGTATGAATTGCTATTCATCACAATTTGTGCCACAGCATATGGAATGTTTCATTGCCAACGCTGCATTGAACAATCTGTTTGGTGCAGAACATAATAGTTCATTCTAATTTATATACTTCCATTAATATGGTCCTCATATTCCATTGTAGCAAGAGCTAATGGCAACCCCAATCATCACCCTCTCTCTTTAAGCAATAAGGAGGTTATTGATGATGACACTGGTCAGAATCCAGTCAAAATCACTGTATTGGCGACTAAAAGTATATACTGATAAATAAAATGTATATTTTTTGCTTAGTTTTGTTGATAGAAATTACCAATAAAACGTATATATGCTTTCCATTCGTGTTTGATCTCATCCTTCTTTCGAGACGCTTCCAAAGAATAATGCATTTCTATGTGCTGTTCTTCATGTTGTGTGAAAGTGTGTAGCTGCAGTTTAAAAGGTTCAAGGACATTTTAAAATTGTAACAGTTTGGAGCATTGTGTTTGTTCCTGCTAAGAGTAAGAGCGAGAATCTCTTTTATTTGCCCAAATAAATCGTCACAAAATATATAGACAGAATTTACAATATCCATTACAGTAATGGAAAAACTAATGACTACACTATGAGCTATGTTATAACCAGTGCGTGTATATGTATGAATACATTCAGAATGTTTTACAGGACAATGTGCAATGTGGGGATATGAGGTCTAAACATTAGCAAATACTGCCACCATTTGTTCTGACAGAGCAACTGCATCAGTGGTTACCAGGGTAAACTAATGGAGTTTCATCAGCTTTTGATGGAAGGGACAACTGTAATTGCACAATCAAACTTTTTACTAGAGAAATATATATCTTAAGGTGAAAGAAAGATTATTAATCACACCACTTCATTTAATACTTTGTGCAACCTCCCTTTGACAAGATAACTGCTCTACATCTTCTCCTATAATTCATAATGGGGCTGGAGAACACATGAAAAAGGCTCTGAGATCATTCCTCCATACAGAATCTCCCTAGATCCGTCAGATTTTGAGGTCCATGCTTGTGGACTCATCTCACAGGCTTTCTATGATGTTTAGGTCAGGGGATTCGGGTGGCCATGGTAAAACCTTAACCTTGAGTGTGTGTTTTATGGCAACGCTCCCAAACAATGTTTGGTTATGTGGGTGGTGTCTGAGTGTAGTTTTGAAGACATTCTGACCCCAAGACCACAACTAACGTCAGCAACTCCCCTGCTGTGATCCTTGGAGATTCTTTGGACACTTCAGGCATCCTCCCCACTGTACGTGGAGTCAATATTGACACACGTCCTCTTACAGGCCAATTGTTAACATCTCCAATTGCTTAAAACTTTTTAATAATTACCCTGATAGTAGAAATGGGCATTTTCAACCGCTATTTTTTTATAGCCAAATTCTTGATTTGTACAGATCAACAACTTTTGTTGCATGTTATTACAGTATTCTTTGGTTTTTCTAATAGTGATGGATGGCTATGGGAATTTTACCTGTGTGTCATCTCATTGCTTCCTAATCACTCGGGTGAACTAAAAAATGCAAAATATCAATGGGAAGATCCTTGAGTTAGATTTTCCTCATTATAATTTCCTGGGTGCCATTGTGGCACAAGTTTATTTCATTTATTTGACATTTATTTTTTCATTTTTCAATTAAAGGTTTGATTTCTGTGAATATTTGGAATGAAGACATTCACAGGCCATTTTGCTCGTATTTACCAAGTGGATGGCACTGTATATACTGCATTTCTCATCCTTCTTCCAGCTTTGACGGAAGCTCTGTTATTAGCTTCATCACCCAAATCAGGTCCTTTTAACTAGTTTCAATGACTCATTTGTACAAAATTCATATAATGCACATACCACCTCTTTCATTGGGGACAGTTTGCCATTGTTCCAACATTACATCAGAATAAATACTAAATGCAATTTCGCTCATAGGAATAGGACTATATGGGAGGATTTGATGGATCTTAAATGTGCAGCAGCTTATGAACATCATTGCAATCCGGTATCACAACATTACGCCCAAGGTCGTATCCTGGTCATGCTTGGGAGTGCAACCAGCGCCAACAAATTTGAATGAGTGGCGTCACTTTGTTGCAAGTTAGCCCAGTCGGTAGTAACCTTAGAAATGTTATATCATCTATGGCAGTAACTCTTTCAGTATGCATCGCGATCTTTACTGAACACCTTATTACCAATGTCGGCGCCAGAGTCACTAGCGAATTTCAGCGATGGCTCAGCGGGTAGGATCGCGGACTTCCATGTAGGACTATATGAGTTGAAATCCTGGTTAATGTTTTCAGTTGAAACACGACTATTTATTCTTTTCAAATTATTTATTTACTGCATCTTATTGCTCTGCCTTTATCATCCATATAATTATAATGGATGCATTCTAAAAAAGCATATTGGAAAGTAGTGATAGCTGTTCCGGGCTTTTCGACACCCTTCCGACACAGTGCTTGTTGCAAAAAAGTGCTTGTTGCAAAGTGTGGGTGTCCACAGTTCTCCAGCGTCTGTGAGCCGTGTCGATCGGTGTGGATACTTTGAAACAACAGGCTCTAGTTAACAATTGAACTAGAAACGTTTCATTTCAAATGACTTCAGTAATGGCATAGTGCGTAGTGTCGCCGACTACTGAGCAAGATGACCTAAGTTTAAGTCTGGATGGTTACTTACATTTAATATCAATATTTATTGTTGTTCAAATAATCTCTCGGTTTCCTGCAAAAGGAATAGGAATGAAACCCTTCTCACCCACACGCCTTAATCATCCAAAACATTATAATGGAGGAATGGTTAAATTTAAAGCAAGCTGGAAAGGCATTAGAGAAGCAGGATACGAACCCCACATTTTACTTTCATTTTTTAACTGGCACATGCACCAAACTGTTGAGCCACAACATCTTTTCTGGAAATATGGGAAAATAAGTCTGTATGAACATTGACCATCTGATTTTTATTTCTAACCAGCAGATGTCACTGTCGAGTAAATGTTTCGAGCGTTTCGTAAAGCCTCGGCAGAAATGTTTCAATTGTCTCTGTGTTTTGGAAAGCATCGTTCTGCCCATCACTACTTCACTCTAGGCTTTGCATTTGGAGCCTGTTTCTGGTGTCTGACAACAAGAGGCACAAAATATGTCAATGTAAGTCAAGCCAGCTGTAATGAACACACGAACAGGGAATGTGGTTTCAAGCGCGGAAGCACGTCTTTTAATCAATGAACAAAAGGAACAGGCAAAAGGCAGCAACAGAAAAACAGGCACTGGTCAGTAACAGGCAGGCAGCTCAGGTGAAGGTACAGAGGAGGAGGGACGCGGGTAATCCAGAGGCAAAGCAGATTGTTCAGAACCCAGAACAGCACTGGTCACAGGTACAGGCAGGGAAAAGGCTGGATCAGGTCTGGAGAAAGCAAGCAGAAGTTTGGTACAGTGTGGAGATAGCAAAGAGACTCTGGACCAAAAACCAGGCTTAGTATGTGGTCACACAGCAAACAGTACCTCATAATGAATGGTGAGCAGAGGGAGAACTAAATGGTGACTGAATGATAATGGGAAATAGGTGTCTAGAATTCAGATGATTGGGATCTGGGGCATGAGTTGCGTTCAGGAGCAGAGTGTTGAGTGTTTGTCAGAGGTGCCAGTAAGGGGTGTAGAAGAGCCGGTTGGGAACTGAGAGCAGGAGTGGATCTTATACCAGCCTATACTGAGGCAGATTAATCAGACTAAATCAATCAAATGTGTCAGTGACTACAATCAGCAGAACTAAAGAGGCTTGACAATAAAGTGGATTCTTCTGGTATTTGACAACATGAGGAAGAAATATCAATAAAAGTCAAGTTGGCGATGATGGTGTAGATCAGAGGTGTCAAACTGGTTCCACAGAGGGCAGAAAGTACAGTTTTTGTTTTTTCCTTTCAACTGGTGCCCAACTGAGACCAAACAGAACCAGGTGAAGGAAGATCTTAACTAATTAGTGACCTAATTTACCAATAAAGCACAAGGTGAGAGCGAAAACCTACAGACACTCGGCCCTCTGTGGAACTGGTTTGACACCTCTGATGTAGGTCAATCGGAATGAATTGATCAGGGGCAACCAAAACTTTAGGCATCAAAAAAAAAATCAACTGTTGGCACTGTTAAGTTTGATTGTTTGGTAACCAAAAATCCATTCCAATAACCTAATTTAATACAAACAGCTCCGGAAAAAATTAAGAGACCACTGCACCTTTTTCTTTCCTTTCCAAAAAAGTTGAAAAGGAAAGTTTTGAGTGAGGAACAGAAGCGTTCAATTTGCAGTGGTCTTTTAATTTTAACCCTTCTGTTCCTCACATATTGACCCACCGGTTACCATGATAGCACTACCAAATATTTACAGTCCACAGTATTTACAGTGCCTTTGGAAAACATTCAGACCCCTTTCTCAACAATACTTTTGTGTCATAGACTTAATTTGTAATGTATTTTTAATTTTTTGCCATCTACCCACACATAATTGACCAGTGACAACCAAAACTTTAGGTATGTCAAAATCAACTGTTGGCACTGTTAAGTAAAACTGTTCGGTAACCAAAAATCTATTTCTATTACAGTTAAGAATGTAATACATACATATTGTCTCACCGGCTACCATGATATTTACAGACCACAGTATTTACAGTGAATTTGGAAAACATTCAGACCCCTTTCAACATTTGTTTTGTCATAGACTCAATTGGTAATGTACTATATTTTTATCATATAGTACATTACTATATTTTTATCATATAGTCATCAATCCACACATAATACTGTAGTGACGGGTGAGAGAAAGTGGTTTCAAAAGGTTTACCACCTGGAAGGTTACCGGGGGACAGCTAGGGAAACGAGTGCAAGGGAACGTGACTCCATTGTTAGTAAATGAATGTTATCATAAATGACCATATGTTGGAAGTCCTTAGTAAAGCTTAGCTACTCTTTCGTCACAAGCCTAACATTAAAATGACATGAGTTTCAGGATCCATCCAGACTGGTCAGAAACCCAGAACTCAGGGATGCCCACAATGGCATGTGTCCCTGGGACTACCCAGGCTGTTCAGAAACCCAGAACTCAGCAATGTCAAGTCTGGTCTCTTTGACGTATGCGTGTGTGATTATCAGTAGCCTTACGAGCTCGAGTGAGAAGATGAATGAGGAGTGCCGTAGTAATCAATATTCCAAAGTAATATCATTTATTCCTATCAAGTTATAAAGTTACAACACAAAACATAGTTACATACCAGCATGATTCAACGTCCACCCAACTTCCTCAACAGACATTTCACATTACACTACAATACTGCAAATTGACAAAGCAAAAACACATTTTTGTTAATTAATATATTTTTGATAATTTATTTAAAATTAAAATCTAAAATATTTCTTGTCCATAAATATTTGGAAACATTTAGTCAGTACTTTGTAGGAGCGCAATCAATCACAGCTTCAAGTCCCCTTGAGTATGCTTTTATAAGCTTTGGGAAGTTACCCCCTGACTTAAAGCTCTTAAAGCTCTAAAGCTCTGACAGATTTGATGGAGATCGTCAGTGAATTTTGATGTTAAGGTTTCCCCACTGATGTTCAATGGGGTTCCAGTCAGTGTTTTGGTTGGGGCTCTCAACAACATTAATTCATTGTTGTGCTGAAAGATTCATCTTTGCCCCATTCTGAGGTCCTGTGTGATCTGGATCAGGTTGTCTGTATTTTGGTTCATTCAAATTTCCCTCAATCCTGACCTGTTTCCAAGTCCCTGTTTTCAAGTCCCTTTGGTTCATTCATATTTCCAAGGTATAATTTCCTCACTGTATTAATAATGTCTAAAGACCTTTTTTGGTGTCATGACTCGAAGAGTTGACAAGTTCTAATACATTCTTATCGAAAAGTAACAGTACATTAACAAGAAGAAATGGCAAGCTCAGCAATGTCAAATGACCTGGTAGATCAAGGGAGACCTATACATTGGATGACCAAAGAATACTCACCATAGTAAAGAAAAACAAAAGTCCAATAGATGAGAAATCTCCAGGTGGTAAACAATGTTTTATCCACCATTAAGTGGATTAACCATTAAGCAGACGACCGTACCAGAGCCTGTACTGCAGGGTGCAAAAACAAACAAATATTGCCGAGTTATTTTAAATCCTTTTACCATTATGATTACATGGTTTGGTTTGTTAACATTAACAATAAACTCATATAATAAGTTATGGTCCCCTGATAACCTCTGTAATGGCTTGTCATGTCCTGTGCCATGCCGGTCATTACATTACTGTTCTATGTCTTTCTGTTATAGTTTCTGTGTTTCCATGTTCAGTTTAGTGTCATTACGGTTGGTTTCCTCTGTACTTTGTTTGCACCCTCGTTATGTCCCTATTTCAGTTCCTCCTGCCATAGTGTTTGTTGTCTGTCATTGTTCCATGTGGTGATTCGTGTTCCTGTGCTTCGTAATTAAAGTCAGTTTGCATTGGAACCTCTGTGCCTGTGTCTTGCAACCTCATACGTTACAACCTCTTTGAAATTGCCAAGCTCCAGCAATTTAAAAAAAAGTGATCTCTCCTCGACAGTTGTAGTTGGCGGGGTGATCCATTGGAAGTCCCTCTTATGTTGTCTTCTAAACCAATTATTTATTTTCAAGGTGGATAGAGGTTTCAAATGAATCATTGTGTGACTGGAATGTATATTTAAAAGGATTTGCATATGCAGTGCTATCATGGTATTCTAGTGTAGAGAAGTATGGTTTAACAAGTTGCCAAATATAGTACTTGTCACACGCATTGTTCACTGGTGAAAATGAATGGAAGAAAGAGTGATCACACACAGAAAGCATCATTGCTACACTACAATCACACATTGCTGCACTACAATCACCCCCCCCCCCTCGCCCCGCCCCGCCCCGCCCAGGACAGAAAGTACAGGGTTTTGAATGTACATGTGGAAAATTCCGATGTACACGCTAGCGGTCTACACGTCTACATTGTCATAATGTGCGGAATTATAGATGAATAGATCAGGGGCTTTTTTTTTTTGGTCAATTTGAGATTGGGGCTATTCATAAAAGATTCGGGGCTATAGCCCCGGACACCCAGGCCTAACGACACCACTGTTAATACCATCAACTGCTTCTCAACAAACTATCTGTGGATAAGCAACGGCTTGCTAAGGTTAAGGTTAGGTTTAAAATAAGGCTTGGGTTACAGGTTAGTAGATAGTTAAAATGCTACTGATGGTCATACCATAATCTGCAGAGGATCTACAGAAACTGTTTTGGGACTCTCATAATAACCTGTTACCCAACGAACTCCCAGACAGATCAGGAACACTCTCAAGCAGGTACAATGAACTCCAAAAATATTTGGACTGTAACATTTTTTGTCTCTGCATTCCAGCAATTTGGATTTCAAATTATACAATGACAGACTGTCAGCTTTAATTTGAGGGATTTTCATCCTGTTAGATCAACAGGATTGACATAATGATAACAGGGTTGACATAAATACATATAATTACCAATAATATTAAAATGTAATTAAAAATACACTTTAGTTACATTGTAGTTAATGTGCAGTTAAGGTAACCATATAATTTATGCACTGTAAGTTATGTAATTAGAAGAAATGGTGTGTCAAGAGGTGCAATGAATATCTGTTCCTCTGTAATATTTTGGCCATCAAAGAGGGATATTGTTATAGAAATTTGTTGAACTGATGAATTCGTGAATTCTAAAGAATTACTGTTTTTAATAGTGAGATGGTTGTAAAGTACGGAGTCAGTGTTTAGACAGGATGGGGAGTGTGAGGAGAGGTCTTTGTTCAATTATTGTGGCACACATTCTTGCATGTTATCAGTAGACCAGTGGGTCTTCTGACCATTTGCTAATGTGCTCAAACCGTCAGGGTGTCTGTTTTTTGTTCTTTAGGAATGTGGCCAGCGGCCTGTGTGTCTCTTATGATGTTACCCTACCCCCATGACAGTAAACACCTAGGACAGGATAGAGGGAGACAGGTGGGGGCAGGAAGGGATAAGGGAACTGTTGTCTTTAGAGAATGAATGAGCAGCCCTACCACAACCCTTTTCTCTGTAATAAATACTGACTGTTAATGTATTGTCCTCAGAGATTCCTCACAGGCCTGTTATGATAGGCTTAGGACGCATCTCTCTATTTGCAAATAAACTGCTAATTGTGCCAAGAGAATTTTGTCTCTGTACTTGCTCCTTTAAGAGTTCCTATCGATGGAATTACCATCACAATACACACCGGTCAGATGCATCCACCACATTGGAAATAACAGATATTAAAGGAAGACATGATTTGGTACCTGTTTATTGGCATTATCAGGTTAATTTGCTCCCCAGCCAGTTACTGACTGTCAAATGGAAACTCAAAGAGAGATATGGGCAAAACTTGTTTGGTAAAATAAAAGACTGAGTGAGTCTGGGTGGACCAATGGCACAAAGGTTTATAGTGTTCTTGAATTTAAAAAAGTCAGTCAGAAATTTGAAGGGTGCCATCACAATCATTTCCCTAGAAAACCATATTAAGTACAATACAACGATACTTGAACAAAAATGAGCTGCATGGTCGAGTTGCCAGAAAGAAGCCTTTACTGCGCCAATGCCACAAAAAAGCCTGGTTACAATATGCCCGACAACACCTTGACACGCCTCACAGCTTCTAGCACATTGTAATTTGGAGTGACAAGACCAAAATAGAGCTTTATGGTCACAACAATAAGTGTTATGTTTGGAGAGGGGTCATCAAGGCCTATAGTGAACAGAATGCCATCCCCACTGTGAAGCATGGTGGTGGCTCACTGATGTTTTGGGGGTGTGTGAGCTCCAAAGGCACGGGGAATCTTGTGAAAATTAATGGCAAGATGAATGCAGCATGTTATCAGAAAATACTGGCAGACAATTTGCATTGTTCTGCACAAATGCTGCGCATGGGACGCTCTTGGAATTTCCAGCACGACAATGACCCTAAGCACAAGGCCAAGTTGACCCTCTAGTGGTTACAACAGAAAAAGTCAAAGGTTCTGGAGTGTCCATCACAGTCTCCTGACCCTAATATCATCGAGCCATTCTGGGGAGATCTCAAACGTGCGGTTCATGCAAGACGACCAAAGATTTTGCATGACTTGGTGGAAGCATTTTGCCAAGACGAATGGGCAGCTATACCACCTGCAAGAATTCGGGGGCCTCATAGACAACTATTACAAAAGACTGCATGCTGTCATTGATGCTAAAGGGGGCAATATACAGTATTAAGAACTAAGGGTATGCAGACTTCTGAACAGGGGTAATTTCTTTTTTTCTTTGTTGCCATGTTTTGTTTTATGATTGTGCCATTCTGTTATGACCTACAGTTGAATGTGAATCCCATAAGAAATAAAATGGGCAGCTATACCACCTATAGCTCACTCGTGTTTTCTTTACAAATGGTACATATATTATCAATTCTCCGAAGGTATGCAACATTTTGAGCACAACAGAACACTGTTCAATGCATGGCAGTTGTATGTACACTTTAACTCAGGGTGGGGGATGGGGTTTTTGGTCTGTATCTCACAAATGTTTTTTTGTGATCCGAACAGCTCAGACTTAAATTTGACCATGCACTTTTTTCCAATCTTCCTTTGTCCAGTGTCTGTGTTCTTTTGTCCATAATCCTTAATCTTTTCCTTTTATTGGCGTTTTCTCTTTATCAACTTCCAGAGTTGCCTCTTCACTGTTGAGACTGGATTTTTGCGGATACTATTTAATGAAGCTGCCAGTTGAGAACCTGTTAGACGTCTGTTTCTCAAACTAGACACTCTAGTGTATTTGTCTTCTTGATCAGTTGTGCACCAGGGCCTCCCACTCCTCTTTCTATTCTGGTTAAAACCAGTTTGTGCTGTTCTGTGAAGAGAGTAGTACACAGCGTTGTATGAGATCTTCAGTTTCCTGGCAATTTCTTGCATGGAATAGCCTTCATTTTTCACAACAAGGACAGACTGATGACTTTCAGAAGAAAGTTCTTTGTTTCTGGTCATTTTGAGCCTGTAAACAAACCCACAATTGCCGATGATCCAGATACTCAACTAGTCTAAAGAAGGAAAGATTTATGGCTTATTTAATCTGCACAACAATTTTCAGCCGTGCTAACATGATTACAATACAGTTTTCTAATGATCAATAAGCCTTTTAAAATGATAAACTTGAATTCACTTCACACAACGTGCCATTGGAACACAGGACTGATGGTTGTTGATAATGTGTCTCTGTACACCAATGTGGATATTCCATTAAAGTTACAATGGTCATATTCAACATAAACAATGTCTACACTGTATTTCTGATCAATTTTATGTTATTTTAGTGGACAGAAAATGTGGTTTTCCACAAAAACAAGGACATTTCTAAGTGACCCCAAACTTTTGAGCAGTAGTTATATAATGTACCGTGTATTGTAATGATACCAGACGGAAGCATGTGTGGTGGTTCCAGTTGCGGTGTGCGCCACTTTTATTAACATGTGGAAAATGTATTTATTATTATATCCTTATTTATTCATTATTTTGCAAAACCTAGTGTAATAAATGGACTGTGTTAGACCATGCCTGTATTTGCTTTAGACTATTCATCGATGCCACAGACAGGAGATGACCTAGGTTAGCATGCCCTGTTCTTAGAAGTTGTTATGGCCGCAACCAAAGGCGCCAGGCCTCAACCTATCTTATCTATGGCCCAGCTACAGATGGCTCCGTGGTGAAGTTGCCTGTGTCTCCTCTGTTTCTCCCATTCAGGCAGGACAGAGACAAGAGGTAGCTCAGATTAGGAGGTCGGTTAACTCTGACCGAGAACTATGGTTGCCATGACGAGTTATATCTTGATTTCCTATTAGTATGACGGCTTGTTTTCTTATATGTATCTTAAAGCATAACAGATAATATTTTGGGAGCTAACAAGGAGGGGTATAAAAAGGTGAAAGCAATAATGTATAATCAGAACAATTTTCATGACACTACTCTGTTGGTCTCTGTACTTGTATGCTGTCTTGTTTTGATAATTGTTCTCATGGATCCACGAAAATAAAACTGAAGTAATCAACTGGTTTATGAATGACTGTTGAGTCTCTTTTATATTAAATTCCAAACAATTTCCATCTTCCACAAATAGCAGGAGTAGGCTGAAGAGTAGTCACTGGTACAAACACGGTCAAACACAGAATGGCAAAAATACAGCATGAAGTACACAAGAGCTAGGCAAGTCACAAAAACACGGGCAGGCAAAAGGTCAAAACACGGAACGAACTACGAATGAAAAAATAGCATTCTAGGAATCAGCGATAAACGTAGTCTAGGAAAGGCTAAATAGAATGGAAGGATTGATATACAGTTTGGTCCGGAAATATTTGGACAATGACACAATTTTCATAATTTTGGCTCTGTACGCCACCACAATGGATTTGAAATGAATCAACCAAGATGCAATTGAAGTGCAGACTTTCAGCTTTAATTCAAGGGGTTGTACAAAAATATTGTATGAAACATTTAGGAATTGCAACCGTTTTCATACACAGTCCCTTTATTTCAGGGGCTCAAATGTAATTGGACAAATTAACACAATCATAAATAAAATGCTAATTTTTAATATTTTGTCGAGAATCCTTTATAGACAATGACTGCTTGAAGTCTGGAATACATGGACAGCACCAAACATTGGGTTTCCTCCTTTGTGATGCTTTGCCAGGCCTTTACTACAGCTGTTGTTTATTTGTGGGTCTTATTGCCTTAAGTTTTGTCTTCAGCAAGTGAAATGCATGCTCTATTGGGTTGAGATCAGGTGATTGACTTGTCCATTGCAGAATATTCCACTTCTTTCCTTAAAAAACCCTGGATTACTTTCACAGTATGTTTTGGGTCATTGTCCATCTGTAAAGTGAAGCGCCGTCCAATAAACTTTGCTGAATTTGGCTGAATCTGAGCAGACAATAAAACCCTATACACAGAATTCATCCAGCTGCTTCTGTCTTCCGTCACATCATCAATAAACACTAATTACCCAGTGCCACTGGAAGCCATGCATGGCCATGCCATCACACTGCCTCCACTGTGTTTTACAGATGATGTGGTATGCTTCGGATCATGAGCCATTCCAAGCCTTCTCCATACTTTTTTCTTCCCATCATTCTGGTACAGGTTGATCTTAGTTTCATCTATCCAAAGCAAGGCCGTGATGATAATATACAGTATATTCCCCCACAATATTCAAATATGTTCAAAATGCCCCTCATATATTGATACATATATTATAAATAAAATAGAAATGCGCTATGTTATGACAGGCTACCATGCACCGCTGTCCCAAATAATCATTAGCAAATGTAAACATCATAACTAAACTTAAATCATAACTGAAATTGCCATTATTATTACTACCGGCTCTACAGTAGTTTTACGGTTTACTGCAGTTTTGTGTGTAGTTTGTCCAAGTGCTGTTGCCGTACCCCAGCAGAAGCGTTGGTGGACTGCTGTTGGTAGGTACAAGCAATGTCGAACACTGTATCTCATTACTTTCAAATGTATTAAAAAGTGGAAAACTATAATGTAATATGAGTGTTACATAGGCAATCTTCCTGTCGATTGTGATAGTTTTAACATCAACACGTCATTTCGTGGTGGAACAGTAATTGTGAAAATAAATAATAATAATATCTATTTATAGAGCACTTTTCAAAATCATGTTACAAAGTGCTTCACAGTGCAAGGACAATAAAATACACATAAAGCAAATAACAAGATACATGATAAAAGCAAAAACACTACTGAAGAAATTAAAATAAAGTTAAAAGAAAGGAAAAAATAAAGTCAGTTAAAATTAGGAAAGGCTCTCCTATAAAAGTATGTTTTAAGAAAGGACTTAAAGGAATTCACTGACTCAGCTGACCTGATGTCCTCGGGCAGGCTGTTCCAGAGCCTCAGGGCCCTGACTGCAAACGCTCTGTCCCCTTTGGTTTTCAGTCAAGTCTCTGGAACAGACAACAGACCTCTGCCTGAGGACCTCAAGGTACGTGCTGGTGCATATGGGACTAAAAGGTCAGAGACATAACATGGAGAGAGGCCGTGAAGAGCCTTAAAAGTAATCAATAATATTTTAAAGTCTATTCTAAAACATACTGGGAGCCAGTGTATTGAAGCTAAAACAGGGGTGATGTGATCATGTTTCTTAATTCTGGTTAAAAGTCTGGCAGCTGAGTTCTGTACAGTCTGGAGTCGATCAATAGATTTTTGGGTCAAAAATTTAAAAAGGCTGTTGCAGTAATCCAGGAGTGATGAGATAAAAGCATGTAAAATGGTCTCAGTGTCCTTAAAAGTTAATCGTATGTTTGAAATATTTCTAAGATGGTAAAGTTTCGTGGTGTGCTGTTTGAAACTTAAATTATTGTCAATCCAGATGCCAAGATTCTTTGCAACAGGCTTGATAAGATCCACTAGGGAACCAGCAGATGGCAGTATTTGCTGTGCCATATGCTGGGACCCAATGATCAGGATCTCTGTTTTGTCTGAGTTCAGCTCGAGGAAATTATTTGACATCCAATTTTTGACATCACAAAGGCAGTCGGTAAGTGAACTCAGCTTTACCAGGGTCTGTGCATCTGACAGGGAGGTACATCTGTGTGTCATCAGCGTAAACATGAAAAGAGGCACCGTGTTTCTGAATAACATGTCCAAGTGGAAGCATATATAAGGAAAATAAAAGAGGTCCCAAGACAGACCCCTGGGGCACACCATATTTAACAAAACAAAATGAAGAGACATAGTTATTCACAGAGACACAGAACCTCCTGTTTGACAGGTATGATGAAAACCATTTCTGTACCAGAAATCCCCACTGAGTGCCTCAGTCTGTCTAACAGGATGTTGTGATCAATGGTGTCAAATGCAGCGCTAAGGTCCAGTAGTACTAGCATAGGCGGAAATCCCGGGGGGGACAGGGGGACATGACCCCCCCCCATCCTAGGGAAAACTATGATTTGTCCCCCTAATATATAAATGTAAATATAACTATGTAATTTCAATAATAGTAATAAGACGCAATGAATTCATTTTCTCTGCATTGAATGACAAGTCACTCGTTATGTTAGCTAGCGGTTAGCTGATGTTTGCTAGCAAGCTACAGTAGCATCAACCAGCTTTTGCAGCTGTTTGAATTTGAGTCAATGAGAGAAGCTTGCAGTGGTGTGTATGTAATGTTCCTTAGCTGGCAAGGTGACAGTATTCGTGTCTACCTTCTGAAAGGTACTCAATGCACGTAGCTAACGTGGGGTTAATCCAGTCAGTTTGTTTTATGTTGGTAGGGTTCACACAAAACAGTTGAATTTGCAGAGCTACAGTAGCAAGCAAACCGATGGTGCAAACTAAAACAGTATTACAGCACTAATTTTGGTGTCCCCCCTTAAAAATTGCTCTTGAGAAAATTTTATGTAATTGTCCCCTCCAAACTTGATATCAGATTTTCGCCCCTGAATACTAGGACTGAGCACATGCCATCATCAGCAGACATCAAGAGGTCATTGGTGACTCTAAGCAGGACAGTCTTAGTGCTGTGGTACTTCCAGAAACCAGATTGAAATTTCTCAAATATGTTGTTATTTTCAAATACAGAGAGCAGTTGGTGGGACACTATTTTTTCTAAAATCTTTGATATAAAAGGCAATTTGGAAATTGGTCTATAATTTTGAGGGAGGGAGGGATCCAGTTTTTTGTGAATCCACAAAAAACTGGATCCCTCCAGTTTTTTAAAAAAGTGTGAATCCACTTTTTTAAAGTGGGTTCACACAAGCAGTTTTAAAATAATCAGGGACACAACCGGTAGACAAAGAGCTATTGAAAACAGAAAGAAAACAGGACTCGTCAGATTAAATAACATTTAGTTAAATCTTTGTCAGTATTACATCAAGGGGGCTGGAAGACACTCTCATATGCGAGACTGTTTTTAAAAACTCGGACAAGTCAATGGGATAAAACCGGTTAAAACTATCTTGTTGCCTGTGAGGGACCTCAGAGTAAGAGGCAGAGAGGGTAATAGAGACTCTGATTGACTCCATCTTATCAGTAAAATAAGATAAAAACAGTTCACAATCGTCATCGCTTTTAGCTGAGGCACAAGGAGGGGATGGATTTACCAGCTGATCCACAGTTTTAAATAAAAATCTAGTATTGTGCTGATGTGTAACAATGAGTTCAGAAAAAAATGTGTTCTCGCGTCCTTAACCATTTTATTGTAGTTTAATTATAAATCCTTCATAATGAGGTAATGAACTTGGAGACTGGATTTTTTCCATCTGCGCTCTGCCTGCCTGCATTCCTTTTTACAGCTGTGAATGTTGTCATTTATCAAGGGCTGCTTTCTTACTGAGGACTTAGGCCTAACCTTGAGAGGTGCGATGATGTTAATGAGTTCAAGCAAAACACATTGAATTGGTCAGCCAGATCATTGGTGTGGGAATAGGCAGGGGTTGGCTTTGACTCTGAAACAATGTACAAAACTTTGAAACGCTTTGTTCAGTAAGGATGTGAGTACACGAGGAGCTTGGTGAGGCAGTATGAGTAACCGATGATTCACAGATAAAAACTATACATTTGTGGTCAGATATAGTCATATCCAATAATTCCACAGAGGATATGCTAGCACCAAGGGTAAAAACCAAGTCCAATGTATGGCCACGGTTATGCGTTTGCCCAAACACATACAGCTCCGGAAAAAATTAAGAGACCCCTGCACCTTTTTCTTTCCTTTCCAAAAAAGTTGAAAAGGAAAGTTTTGAGTGGCGTCCATGATTCCCAAAAACAATTTCAAATTTTGATTTGTCAGACCACAGGACAGTTTTCCATTTCACCTCAGTCCATCTTAAATGAGCTCAGGCCAGAGAAGCTGGCGATGGTTCTGGATTTTGTTTTGTATATGGTTTCTTCTTTGCATGGTAGAGTTTTAACTTGCATTTGTGGATGCAGCAACATACTGTGTTCACAGACAATGGTTTTCAGAAGTGTTCCTGAGCCCATGCAATGTTTTTAATGCAGTGCCGTCCAAGTGCCCGAAGATCATGGCCAACCAATATTGTCTTTCTGCTTTGTCCCTTACATACAGAGATTTCTCTGAATTCTCTGAATCTTTTAATGATATTATGTACCATAGATGATGAGATTGCCAAATTCGTTGCAATTTTAGGTTGAGAAAAGTTATTCTTAAATTGTTGCACTATCTGCCCTTGCAGTCTTTCACAGAGTTATGAACCCCTTCCCATCTTCACTTCTGACAGATCCATCCTCCCTGGAATGATTGTTTAATACCCAATCATGTTACTGACCTGTTGCCAACTGACCTAATTAGTTGTGGGATATTCCACCAGGTTTAGTTTTTAGCATTACACAACTTTGCCAGTCTTTTTTTGCCCCTGTCCCAACTTTTTTTAAACGTGTCGCTGGCATCAAAGTGGGCATATATTTTTCAAGAAACAATAAAATGTCTCAGTTTCAGCATTTGATATGTTGTCTTTGTACTATTTTTTATTGAATGTATGGTTTAAATGATTTGCACATCATTGTATTCTGTTTTTATTTACATTTTACACAGCATTCCAACTTTTTTGGAAACAGGTTTGTACTAAAAAATTATTCCCAAACTTGTGATAACAGTACTGAAATGACCGGCATGTGTCATCCATCCGTTTATTCCCAGCACCCCTGATCAAAAGATCTCGCAACTATGGCTAGCAGCCAATGATTGTAGCGGGAGAATATGCTAGGTAAGATTTTCTTTAAACAGAAGACCATATCATGCCCTAACATGTTCATATAAAAGTTCACTTTGGTTTCATGCAAGAAATATTTTCTCACAAACATCTTAGAATGTTCTGTAAAATGTTTTGGTGTTTTTTTGTGCAAGGTGGGATGTAACCAGCCTGTACAAATTTAAATTAACTAAGATTTTTTTCAATATTCTTATTAAGGATTTAATAATCCATACAACTAGTTCTATTGAAACAAAGCTGGACGACTATACCGAGCCCAGTTGTTTAAAGCAAAACATAACGTACAGCAGAACGGATCGCCTCCAAACACGACCATCATCAGCAAAAACAGCCTTATAAATAATTAGGATTGTTGAGATCATGACATGGAACCTTGCTAGTTATCTGAAACAGATGATGTTGTTTATGTTTTTTGGGGAAACTCTTGCCTGAAGGATTATTAACCAAAATTGTTGTACCCTCATGAGAAACCATTAGCACAACCAATTATGTGGCTCAGGACTCACAGTTTCAATATATGATTTTGGACAATGCTAATATGCTAATTCCAGGTTGGGACAGAGGTGAATAATGGCTTCTTTTGAAAAATGACTTCATGGGCATCAAGAACAACTCAGGGTAAGTGGAATTTCACCCAAATATGAAACTAGGTCAAAGTATCCCTTTAAACATTACTGTTCACAGTTTCCCAGTAATGTCTCTAGCTGTCAGCAACAGCTCATGCATTGAGCAGCCATGCCTTCACTTCCGCATGGTGAAGTAGGCAACACATTTAGCAAGGAGCCAATTACTGTTCTCCTATCAGCAGGATATTATGCTGGCAGCACTAACTCCGATTGTTTTTTCTAAATAAAAGCCATAATTGAAATGCATTCCACGGCACAACGTCTAGTTTTTTTTAATAAGGCAATTTGCATAGGCCACATTCAGGTATACAGGTGCTGGTCATGTAATTAGAATATCATCAAAAAGTTGATTTATTTCAGTAATTCCATTCAAAAAGTGAAACTTGTATAATGTATACATTCATTTCACACAGAGTGATATATTTCAAGTGTTTATTCCTTTTAATTTTGATGATTATAACTGACAACTAATGAAAACCCCAAATTCTGTATCTCAGAAAATTAGAATATTGTAAAAAGGTTCAATATTGAAGACACCTGGTGCCACACTCTAATCAGCTAATTAACTCAAAACAACTGCAAAGGCCTTTAAATGGTCTCTCAGTCTAGTTCTGTAGGCTACACAATCATGGGGAAGACTGCTGACTTGACAGCTGTCCAAAAGACGACCATTGACACCTTGCACAAGGAGGGCAAGACACAAAAGGTCATTGCTAAAGAGGCT
>JACXGI010001866.1:38433-83593 GCA_016801175.1 Esox masquinongy | reverse complement strand
ACCCAGTCAGCTACCCACCCACCCACCTAGCCACCCAGCCAAACAGCCAAGGTCAACTGTCTCTCCGCTCTCACTCTGTGCTTTATGTACATCTACAACCACTCAGGGAAAGGGGGCTGCGCAATTCCTGCACTGCTGCAAGGTGACTGCTTGGTTCTTACACACACACATACGTACTCACACACACACTCTATGCCAGGCTCTGAAGCCAGAGGTGCCAGTGGTGACTGTGGAAAGCCCAGCTCCAGGGTGCGCGTGTGTGTGTGTGTGAGTGTGTGTGTGTGTGCGTGTGCGCGCATGTTCAGCAGAGGTTGGTCGTCCTCGTAGACAATGCCACATGGTGCCACAGGTTGACATCCGTCTACTCTCCAGGCCATGGGAGATGCTGAACAATGGGAGCTGTTGACCACACGTGCTATTTCAGTCACTGCCAGCCTCCGGACTCTCTCTGAGCAATCGCTCAGTTTCTCCTTCACCCCATCTCCCTCTCTCTTTGGGTCACTATCTCTCACACGCACACACACACACTCTTTCTCTTGCTTTGCCTTCTCCTTCACCCTTTCCCTCTCCCAGCCTCTGCTCTTCTGTCTTTTGTCATTTAACTTCCCCTCTTTCTCTCCTGCAATTACTTTGACCTTTGGTTCCAGAATCTCAGAATTAACTATAAATTCCTCCCTCTGTCTCTGCCTCTCTTTCTCTCCCTCTCATTCTCTCCCTCTCTTTTCCTCTCTCTTTTTTCCCCCCTCTCTCTAAATTCCCAAACTCCCCGATGTCTCCTTACAGCTGCCACAACTGACTGCAGACTCATTTATTTATTACAGGTCACAAACACCAGCAGATCATTTACAGAGAGACACATCGCCCCAGCATCCCTGAAGGACAATGAATAATCTACCTGCAGAAATAGAAATTCATAGGAGGTGGGGCTGAAGAGAGAAGACAGACTGTAGAGAATGAATGAGAGAGACTCATAGAGAGAGAGAAGAGACTGAGAAAGAAAGAGACATAGAAAGAACAGACTAACAACACATTTCCTGTGTTAGGCACTCTCTCCATGAGGCTGTGACTGTCGACACATTAAAAGCAGCTTTATCTTAACTAGCATGCAGCATTACACACGGCATTCCTTGTTGTTCTACTTATTCATACACATACAAATCACCCAAATCAAGATTAAGCTTTAAGTGAGCGTTCCAGCTGTCCTGAAGCAGTCGGTATCACTCAAAGCCCTGCTGCAATTACAACGTAAATGCAGATTATAAATATTTTAAAAGGGGATTACTAAAATAGGAAAAGAAAGGGAAAAGGGAAAAACAAGAGAGAAATTACCCCTTTAGCGCCTCCGCAAAGTTAAACACATGAAACAGTCTTCAGAAGGTGGAGCGGAGCACAAGCTGCTTTCATGGCCAAGTTTGCCAACCTATTATTATTCTTTTATTTGTTCCCCACAGTTATTCAGGAGCCAAGGAGGAGCAGAGGAGGAGAGTGAGGGAGAGCAGGAGATAGAAAAGTGAAGAATAAAACAAATCATCCTGACTTGTCATATACTTCAGAGGGAATAACAAAGCTGAGAGAGGCCAGAAATTATAAAGGCAACAATTATCAGAACATTTAATTCTAAACATTGTGGTAATGAGTGCGTCTTAGAGGAGATTAGCCATATTTTCATTGTCATTGTAATTCTCTCCTCTTTTGTGGAACGCACAAAGAAAATAAAGGAAGAAAGCACTGGGGAATTACTGTACTGATGAATGCAGCAGTCGGAGAAACAGAAAGAGGGAGAAATACTGGATTGCACGACTTGATGCTGTCAATCACCAGTGAGCCTTCACCCCTCCTCCACCCTTCCTCCCCCACGCCTCCCTCCTCTGCCTACGATCCACATCCAACCCTCTCCCTCGTCTCCCTATTTCCAAGCGCCGGTCAGTTTAAACCTTCAGAACACACACTTGTCAAAAGGCCCTCCACACTGCCAACCCTTCTAACTGTGTAGTCTGACAGTGTGTCTCTCAGACACACACACACACACACACACACAGAGAGATACACTTGGAGGGACAAAGACATCTGTATTGTTCATGCTCGTTTGAATAAAGCTCTGTTGAAGGATGGGTCATAACACTGTTATGTGCTGAACACACAGAGACACAGGGAGAATACAGGGAGGTTTACTAGTGCAGAGCAGTGTGGTACAATGCAGGCCAGCTAGCTGCCAGTATGGTGTCAGTGCTAATTGACAGTTGTTGTACTGTACATGACATTTGGTTCATTCAGCTGCCTCTCATATTATCCATCGCGGGTGATAATTCCCAAATTGTACATGCTTTTCAGAATTTACACAGTAGAACATCCTGGGATTCCGGATGAAGTAATTTCTGGAAAAAACATAAGAGTTGCAAGCCAGTGTGATGTATCATAAACTGTACATAGAGGAAGGCCTGTAGGAAATAGGATGTATCATAAACTGTGCATGGAGGAAGGCCTGTAGGATATAGGATGTGTCAGCAATGTGTCCCAAATGGAAACTTATTTCATATCAAGTCTCCATAGAGACTTGAAGCAAGGAGCGCACTATTTAGGGAGGGGTGCCAGTTGGGATGCAGACCCAATGAGAGAGCTTCCCCTGTAATACATTAGACATCCTAATTAAAACAAGGAGAATTGATTCAACCACAGAGACCCAATTCTCAATCCATCTCTGCAAATAACAGCTGATGTAATTTACATTTAAGGGGAAATAATTGTTTCCTGTAAAGAGAAGAAGTTCATCAAACACACGCACACCCATGCACGCAAACACACATGCATGCACGTACGCATGCATGCATGCACACACATACATACATACATACACACACTAGGCTACACTTGGCTTTCAGCCTACACTCAGCAAAAGAAAAATTTGGTGTAAGTTGTAATTGCTACACTACACCAGCTTGCAGGACTGCTGCTTGTGTGATGAGGATGTTCCGATGTTAATAATCAAGTAAAACAAGAATAAAGAAAAATAGAAAAAGATTGACTTTCATAGCGAATGGAAGAAACGGAAACCAATATGATCATGACAAAAAAAGTGTGTGCGCCTATGTGGGGGGGGGGGTGTAGTGTAAGATAAAGTGAAAGAGAGAGATGATATCCTAAATGAAAAGATTTTATAAAGATATACAGACCACACATTCAAAGTGGCTAAAAAAAAACATTGGCTAAAACTCCAATATTATCTTTGAGCTCTGTCACATTATATAAAACCAAGGTCTGATCAACCCAGGGCAGTGAAAGTGGAGACATATATAATCACAATAATTACCATAGAATCTCCTTCAATGTTTGAGAAAATCCTCTGCAGTATCAAAACCATATCATCAGCAAGACTGTGAATGACCTAAGAGACAAGGCAAGACGGACCTTCTATGCCATCAAAAAGGGAGAAAATGACATGGCAAATATGATTTGGCAACAATATACTCCAATCAGATGTGAAACCTATTGTTTTCCAAGTTTTAAAAGCCTTATTCACCAACCAATAATCTAATAATTCAATAAACAAGACAAACACCTGGCATGCCGAATTACAGTGCCATGAAAAAGTATTTGCCCCATCCTGATTTTCTCAATCATTGCGTATTTGCCACACTGAATGGTGTCAGAGCATCATATAAAATGTAATATAGGACAAAGAGAACCCGAATAAACACAAAATTCATTGTTTCAATTATTATTTAATTTTTTGAAGGAAAAATGTTATCCAACACCAACTAGCCCTGAGTGGAAAAAGCCACCTTGTTACTCAATCAACCCATAAACCAAATTCAATTGATCTTTGGATTCAATTAAAACTGACACACACAGGCTTGATTACTACAAGACATGTTCAGTCTAAACATGACTTATTTGGAATCTCACCATCAGTGCTAAATAGGCTACAAGGTCTCAGTAAGCAGCACACCAAGCCACAATCAAAATAAATTACAGAAGAGATGAGAAAGTTGTGGAGATATCAGTCTGGAAAGTGTTACAAAGCTATTTCTAAGGCTCGTGTGACCCCAGCAAACCACAATGAGAGCCATAATCTCCAAATGGAGAAAACTTGGAACAGTGGCGAATCTTCCCAGGAGCGGCCGGCCTACCAAACTTTATCCAAGGGCGCAGAGACAACTCATCCAGAAAGTTACAAAACAAACTGTGCAACATCTAAGTAAGTGCAGGCCTCTCTTGCCTCAAAGCTCAGCGTCCATGATTGGACAAAAAGAAAAAGACTGGCCAAAAATGTATTTAATTATGGGAGAATTGCAACCTGCAAACCACTGCTAGGAGAATTATTGCTCAACTGATATTTTGCAAAAAGGACCATTGATGACCTCGAAGCCATTGGGATAATGTTCTGTGGACAGACTAGTCAAAAGTGGAACTTTCTGGAAGACGTGCATCCTGTTATGTTTGGTGTAAAGCAAATACAGCATTTCACAATAGAACCATGGTGGTGGTAGTGTGATGGTGTGAAGACAGTTTGCTTCCTTAGGTCCTGGAAGACTTGCTATCATTGAAGGAACCATGAATTCTGCTCTAAGGTTTCTCCACAGTGGTGTGAAAGACTGATCTCCAATTATACTGTAGGACGTTTTTGATTGATGTTGTTATTGATAAAGATGGCACAAGCTGTTATTAAGTTCAGGGGGTCAATCACTTTTTCACACAGTGACAGTACAGGGACATTACAATTATCATTTCAACAGTGAATTTTGTGTTTACTCGGGTTCTCTTTGTCTTTTAATATATTCTGCATGAAGATGTGATGCCATTCAGTGTGACAAATATGAAATAATAGAGGAAATACGAAAGGGGGCAAATACTTCTTCACAACATAATATGCAAAAAACATAGTAAGCACAGTGCAAAATCCCAGATAATTAATACAGAGCAGAATTAGGATTGCACTCAGTAATTATTAAACCCAAAAAAACCCAAAAGCCATTAAATTACCTACCTAAATGTAAAGCAATTCTCAAAACTTCTATAAGCACATAACTACAAAGAAAATGTACATAATAAAACACATAGAGCAGCAAGCTACAGTACTTATGATTAAATTACCATCCAAATAAAGAGCTGTGGACCTGTGGGCTGAGATTGTCCACAAAATCAATGTGAGACGATGATCCTGGAAAAAGAGGTGTCCTACTTCATCCTGGCAACACCAGGATGCTGGCCTTCTAGGCAGAGTTGCAAAGAAAAAGCCAAATATCAGACTGGCCAATGAAAAGAAAAGATTAAGATTGGCAAAAGAACACAGACACCGGATAGAGGAAGATTGGAAAAAAAAGTGTTGGACAGACGAAGGTGTTCGGATCACAAAGAAGAACATTCGTGAGATGCAATCTAAATGAAAAGATGCTGGAGGAGTGCTTGACACCATCTGTCAAGCTTGGTGGAGGCAATATGATGGTCTGGGGGTTCTTTTGTGGTGTTAAAGTAGGAGATTTGTACAGGGTAAAAGGGATCTTGAAGAAGGAAGGCTACCACTCCAATTTGCAAGGCCATACCCTGTGGACGGTGCTTGACTGGAGTCAATTTCCTCCTAGTACAAGACAATGACCCAAATCACAGCTCCAAACTATGCAAGAACTATTTAGGGAAGAAGTAGTCAGCTGGTATTCTGTCTATAATGGAGTGGCCAGCACAGTCATCAGATCTCTATTGAGCTGTTGTGGGAGCAGCTTGACTGAACGGTATGTAAAAAGCGCCCATCAAGCCAGTCCAACTGGTGGGAGGGGCTTCAGGAGCCATGGGGCGAAATCTCTTCAGACTACCTCAACTAATTGACCACTAGAATGCCAAAGGTCTGCAAGGCTGTAGTTGCTGCAGATGGAGGATTCTTTGTAGAAGGCAAAATTTAATTTCGATTAAAAATGATTATTTCCTACCTTGTCAATGACTTTTTGTCCTATTCATTTTGCTGTATTTTCTATTCAAACTCATTTCATGTACAACCCCCTTTCCAAAAAAGTTGGGACACCATTGAAAATGTGTCCCAAAAGAAAAACAGAATTCAATTATGTGCAAATCATTTAAACCCGATTTTCAATATAAAATACACTGCTCAAATAAATTAGGGGAACACGTAATCATCAAAGTATAACATCAACTCAATTAAACTTCAGGGATATAAATTCTGTCCAGTTAGGAAGCATAAGTGATTGTGAATCAATGTAACCTGTTTTGGTGCAAATGAACATGAAAACAGGTGCACAGGAGAGGCAACAGCAAGACAACCCCAAAAGGGAATGGTTTTGCAAGTGGTGGCCACAGACAATTGCTCTCTCCTTATCCTTCCTGACTGATTCTTCTCTAGATTTGTAATTTGCTAGTGTCCTTGTCACTACTGGTAGCATGAGGCGGTACCTGCAGCCCATTCAGGTTGCACAGGCAGTCCAGCTCCTCTAGGATGGCACATCCAAACGTGCTGCCGCAAGAAGGTTTGCTGTGTCTCCCAGTACAGTCTCAAGAGCATGGAGGAGATAACAGGAGACAAGCCGTTACACGAGGAGAGCTGGACAGGGCCATAGAAGAGAATCAACCCAGCAGCATTACCGATATCTGCTCCTTTGTGTGAGGAGGAACAGGAGGAGCACTGCCAGAGCCCTACAAAATGACCTCCAGCGGGCTACTGGTGTGCATGTTTCTGACCAAACTGTCAGAAACAGACTTCATGAGGGTGGCATGAGGGCCCGACGTCCTCTAGTGGGACCTGTACTCACAGCCCAGCACCATGCAGCTCGATTAGCATTCGCTAGAAAACACTAGAATTGGCAGGTCCGCCATTGGCGCCCTGTTCTCTTCACAGATGAGAGCAGGTTCACACTGAGCATGTGACAGATGTGAAAGAGTCTGTAGATGCCATAGTGAACGTTATGATTCCTGCAATATCATCAAGCATGACCGGTTTGGTGGTGGGTCAGTGATGGTCTGGGGAGGCATATCTTTGGTGGGTCGCACAGACCTCCACGTGCTAGCCAACAGTACCCTGACTGCTTTTAGGTGGTGGGATGAAATCCTTAGACCCATCATCAGACCTTATGCTGAAGCAATGGGTTCCTCCTGGTGCAGGACAATGCCAGGCCTCATGTGGCCAGAGTGTGTAGGCAGTTCCTGGATGACGACGGCATTGATGCCTTTGACTGGCCCCCCTGTTTCCCAGACCTGAATCCAATTGAGAACCTCTGGGCCATTATGTATCGGTGCATCCGACACTGCAATGTAGTACCACAGACTGTCCAGGAGCTCACTGATGCCCTGATCCAGGTTGGGGAGGATATCCCCCAGGACACCATCCACCGTCTCATCAGGAGCATGCCCAGACATTGTCGGGAGTGCATACAGGCACGTGGGGGCCATACACACTACTGAGTCACATCATGAGTTGCCGTGATGAAATTCACACAACTTGGAACAGCCTGTGATTTCAATGTTTACTTTGATTTTCAGTGTGAGGTTGAATCCAGCCCTCAGTTGGTTTGTGATTTTGGTTTCCATTGACTGTTGATACGTCATTTTGTTCTCAACGAATTACACAATGTACAGTAATGATTTTGATGTTTAATATATTTCCTTCATTGAGACCCGGTGTGATTTAAGTGTTCCTTTAATTTTTATGAGCAGTGTAGTACAAAGAAAACATATCAAATGTTGAACCTGAGAAATGTTATTGTTTCTTAAAAATATATGCCCACTGAATTTGATGCCAGCAACACCTTTCAAAAGGCCGGGACAGGAGTAATGTAAGACTTGAAAAGTTCCGTAATGCTAAAAAAAAAAAAACAGGTGGAACATCTCACAACTAACTAGGTTAATTGGCAACAGGTCAGTAACATGATTGGGTATTAAAAGAGCATCCCAGAGAGGATGAGTCTTTCAGAGGTAAAGATGGGGATGCCCTGGGGTAGCGTGGTGACGCCAGGCTGGGATGCAAGCTGACATGACTCTGTAGTGGAAATCACTGCATTGGCTCAGAAACACTTCCATAAACCACTGTATGTGAACACAGTACTGTATGCTGCTGCCACAAATCCAAGTTAAAACTCTTCCATGCAAAGAAGAAACCATATATAAACAAGATCCAGAACCACCGCCACCATTAATGGGGAACAATATATTTAGGTTTTGGAGCAACATATGCTGCCATCCAGACAATGTCTTTTTCAGGTAAGGTCTTGCTTAAATCAACAAGACAATGCCAAACCACATTCTGCACGTATTACAACAGCATGGCTCCGTAGTAAAAGAGTCTGGGTGCAAAACTGGCCGGCCGGCAGTCCAGACCTGTCACCCATTGAAAACATTTGGCGCATTATGAGACAACCCTGAACTGTTGAGCAGTTGAAATCCTATATCAAGCAAGAACGGGAAAACATTTCACTTTCAAAACAACAGCAATTGGTCTCCTCAGTTCCCAAACGTTTACAGAGTGATGTTAAAAGAAGAGGTGATGCAACACAGTGATAAACATGTCCCCCTGTCCCAACCTTTTTGAAATGTGTTTCTGGAATCAAATTCAAAATGGGCATGTATTTTTCCAAAAACAGTAAAATTTCTCTTTGTAGTATTTTCAGTAAAATAGAGGGACAAATGATTTGCACATCATTGCATTTTGTTTTTATTCGCATTTTACGCAGCATCCAATTTTTTGTTGGAAACAGGGTTGTACGTTTTCATGGAAAACAAGGACATTTCTATGTGACCCCAAACTTTTGAATGATAGTGTACGACTGTATAGGATTAGGCAGAGGTCTTGTAGGCTAATGCTATTCTCTCTTACTCATTCACTAGCTCTCAACTCAAAACATAATAACCATGCCTTTTAATTTACAGTATTGTGTGCATGTTCTGCATGGTATAGAGACTCTTAACAGGGCAAGTGGTGTAAAGCATGCTCACCTGGCTAAGGTCACCTGGGAACCCAAGCTTGTTATTCTTCCAGCGGAGTGCCAGAGACACATACAGTAGTTCACATCGCCTTTCACTGGCAAAAAGTGAGATAGAAATTAATAAAGAGGGTCTTTGTGTCACAGTGGTCCACTGCTGTATGGGCAGAACATGACACCATCCTTTCTGGCTTTGACTGAAACAACAGAGTGACATTGTTCAGAAACTGTGAAAGCTACAACCCGCTGATTTTCTTAGTGGTCCGGTCTCACTTTCAGAGTCAGTAAGGCAAACATGTCAACATTTAGTTGTCCAGTAATATGAAGATGGGCAAACACTGTGTACAACAACAATAATTGTGTTTCTAAACAAAATAAATACTATTCTCCAAGTTAGGGGATTTGACCTCCTGTGGTGTCACATATTTGAAGAACTGGGTTGCAATACAAACCAGAGAAGAGAAGAAAATTGCTTGGTACATAGAGCCATGATTATGATCATGGCTCTATGTACCATGATCATAATCATGGTACCCTGGGTTGAAATACGGTTGTAATAGAGCAGTTACTATTTTCTTCATACAAGTCTGGCTTTAACTTTTTCTATTACATTTTTCTTGGCCAGTGGCGTTTGGGTGGACGACTCGCCCCTCTATCAAGGTCTGACATGGTAGTGTGTTCTGTCAGAGGTGCAGCTATGGGACATTGGGACACACAGGCACACATGGCAAAAGTAAAATGCATAGTTAAGCCTCTCTCTCTCACCTCATGCTTGACATGACAAGTGCAGTGGATGTTTGGCATCATATTGCACAATAATGTGCGTCTTCAACTACACACTCTTACAAGTAAAGATGCTTTAAAGAGCATTTAGGGATTTAAAAAAATGCCATTCTGGTTCCACTGTTATTCTGGGTACATTCAAGGCAGCTCTTAAGGAAACTATGATGTAACGGTTCAAACCAAAACTTTTTTGTGATAGAAGGGATTCCATTTTAAATATTTTAAATATTGTAGTGGCGGCAGCCTTTTAGATTGGAGACATGGCTAATTGGAGGAGTGGCATTATGAAAGTTGGTTACACGTTAGCAAAAATGGAACTCCTGTTCATCATTTGAAGTTTGTATACTGGGGGCCCCCCCGAGTGGCGCTGTGGCTTAAGTCCCTGCCTCACAGCACAGCTGCATCACGGTGGCCAGGAGTTTGAATCCTGGTCCAGGCATGCCGGCAGTGCCCAGGGGTCCCACGGGAGATGTTGCGTATTGGCCCTATCGTGTTGGACGGGTCTGTTTTTTTTGTCACACTCTAGGTAGACACACCTGGTTGTTAGCCTGGGAATGCACTCTACTCTGGCGCCAGTGAATACTTCCTGGTTGAGTCAGCAGTGTAAAAAGGATCAGAGAAGCGGCTTGTGAGAGGTCTTAATCATCAAATCACCAAAACCTACAATAGGATTGTTTGGATAAGGTAACTCCAACTGTGGGTTTTGCTAATTCTCTTGAGGCTCTCCTACACTTCTGTAAGCCTCATTGAAGCATCAAACCAGTGTTCAACCTTGCAAGTGATGACAGTGCTACATAATATAAGCAGGAAGGACATTTAGGGTGAACAGGAATATATAAATCTTAAAGCCATGAATCTAATCGATGTATTGCTACATTAAACCATTCAAGTATCCTCCAAGAACCTTTCATTTATTGGAAGAGACAAGTATGAACCATTGACTAACAATGGTTCTTTCAGAGATACCAGAGTAAAACTGTGATCCTTCAAAGCCGTCAACCTACCTGTGTTCTTGTAAAAAAATAAAATGTAAGAAAATCTGAGCGATGGGTCATGAGAAATGTATGGATAGCAACGAAAGAAGGTCTGAATACCCAATATATTAAATTGTGGGTTTTACCATGACTTCGGGTAATAACATTTTTACCGAATTTGTTTCTAAACAATGGGGCAACATTTTTTTGATGGGGCAGACAGTTCATAAGCTCATCCCGCATTTTAAGTTTATATTCTTCAAAACTAAATGTTATATTATTAATTTAGTAAATGTATTAAAGCAAAAAATGATTCCCAGCTTTAAGTCAACATTCATTTTAATACGCACATGGACGCATACGCACGCATGCATGGATGCAAACTGCCAGTGTGGACGCACACTGAATAATGAAGCCTACACACACACACACACACTCACACACACGCGCACACGCACACGCACGCACACACACACACACACACACACACAAACACAGAGCGAGAGAGAGTGGTAGGATACTGAGAATGTATAGTTTTTTGTTTGTTCTTTAATCCACTGTTTCCAGCTGTGTTCCTGTCTGCTCTTTGACGGGATTGAATCAAAGTAAGCCGATTTAACACTCTGATATTTGTATTATCTGGTCTTCCACCTCCATGCACCCGTTTTATGTAAACTTCTAAATGTCACTATATTCCTTGCTTTAAATTCATGGCCCTCGCAACTTGACAGGATAGATGATAGGATGTGCCTTCTATAGGCTATGTAAGAAGAAAACAGTATTTGTTTATTCATTTGACTGAGACAGAGCTGCTTTATATTACGACATAACAGATAATGCTCTCAAAAAATTCTAGCAGGTGAAGAAGCATTGAATGCAGGATATATTGCCTAAGAAGCAATTACCTTAGCCTACGACCTCGAATAGTATTAAGGCTAAAGAAAAAATCCTCTCATCATTGCCATAGACAGAAATGTTATAACTAAGAAACACTAAACAAAACAAAAAAGTGAATTATTATTGTTTTATACAAATGTTCTATTCATTACTAATAGCTAATGGACACCATTTAAAAAGGTCTAACCAACTAAACGGTTATAATCGAAATACAGCGAGTTTATTTATCCCCTACCCCGTAGCCTTATTTTTTCATCCTTTTAATGAGTTTCTACCGAATCAACGTGTTAGCCCCCAGGGCGGTGTGTATCCATTTAATTCCACGTTTTGAACGAACAGCAATACCGCATTAGGTTGAACGGAGTGTGTGGCGCGCGAAACCGGTTGGTGCTATGGCAGATAGCTTCTCGTGCAAGAGCCTTAAAACACCATCTATAGGACTAATCGAGATATTCATTTGGATAGCAGGCTACTTGTGATTGATTTAAACATTGATACTCAAGGGGCAATTAACCAACTGTTTTGTTTTCGGTACGAAACTGGACAAGGACCCTGTACCATGCGCGCTTACTAACGGGAAAAGATAGACACCTGGCAATTGTTATATTAGGCTATAAGACATGATTTAATTGTTTCTTTCCTGAACGCTGAGTAGTATTATATTGTTTACAGACTAAACACGAAAACACATATCGCGTGCGTGCGTGCGGGTATGGACGCTTGTTTTCTGGCACGGAAAGGGGAAGAAAAAGATTTCCTAAGAGCGTTCCTCTCCAGTTCGTGGGCTACTATAGTACCACCGTGTGGAGAGCTGCACTTCTCCAAGCACCGGCACCGCGAGCCAGAGTGAGCGCTGTATTATGAATCAGATCATAGCAAATGTAGCCTATAGATTAACCTCGTTAATTGCCCATAGCCATTCTATACTACTCGTATTATTAGTATACCATATGCTTTCACTAATAACCTGTAGGCTAGACCTACTATGGCTTCCACAATTAGCCTACTACAAGTTATACTACTACTAATAATACATATTATAATTATTATAATTATTTTTACAATATAATGATTAAGACTATAGTTAATAATATTTATGATAATACAAATGAGTAGAACACCAATAGAATTCAAAGGAAACACTGTAGCCATTTTAAGTGGCCAAGTTAACCAAATTCAACAAAACACGTTTTTTTTTTATTTGCCAGAATTAAATGTTCTCAGAAAACAAACACAAACACAAGGCTGGTCGAATGTCCACCATACTGCAAATACACTACCCACCACAAAAATCTCCCACGCTTGCAGCGCAAGAGACGAGGCGAGATGGGAATAATAAAAACAGTAGCAGGATCCAGGAGACCAGGGTGAACTTGGTCTCAGTTTAAGTGATGTGATGTCCACAGTTCGTCCAAGCCTCAGGGACACGTGTGACGAACATTCAATGCTCCCTATTCTCTACAAATGCAACAGTGCTGCTCTGTCTGTGCCTGTGTGAAGCTGAGTAGAAACATTTTGGTTGAAATCCCTACAATTTGATCAGAGAAATACATTGAAATTCAGAAATCCTACACTAACCAAAACATGTACACTCCTTCAAAATTAAGTTTCCATATCAGATAGTTACAATAACTAGTTGGCAATAGCCTACAATAACCAAGCAGCTGATTTTGAGCAATCTCTTCTTTGAGTTGAAGTCGGGTACAGGCTAATTAGGCTCCTGTTCTTTGATCGAGGGTGGTGGTATTTTACTGCGCACAGGGACAAAAATCAAGATAAAGGTTAGGCCTTAAGATATTCGGAAGGACAACCAGGAGAGAGAAAATAAAACGGCCAAATCTAACTGTTGGCATAGACTCACAACACTTGTGCTGTGCGCTGCGCCCAGTCAGTTGTGACATGTGTAGCCAGAAAACACCTTATGCAGCGCACCAGCCAGCCAGACTACGAACTGTCATTGACTCACCTGCTTGCGAAGAGCTTGTCCGAAACAGCGCAGAAGTGAGCAGAAAGACGAAGCAACACAGAACCGATGCCAGTAGCTTCATTTTCAGGGGTTCGCAGTAACTCCTTTGATTCACATGTCCAGAAGCAAAATCCCTTACGGTTTGAAATACATAAAAAGTAAAATCTTATGTCACTTTGCAGTTTGGTTAAGGACTCAGGTAGACCAGCTAATTAGTCCAACTCCGTCTTCTCCCCCTCGCCTGATATATGCCTGGTGAATGAATATGTATAAAAGTTCAAATAGATCGACGTAGAGTAGATTCCAGGGTAGCGCTGTGGCAGACTATCAACAAGATATCTCTGCCTACCGTCAGTTAGACTATAGCTTGTCAAAATAGTAAAAAGCAATGCTCATGCCATTAGTCTCTCGGAGTTGGATATGGTAGCCTACGAAGCGATGGCTTGCAGTCTACAGACACACCCCCTCACAAGTTTGTCTCCTCCCACAGTCAACCGGATTGGTAAAAGGTAGAGCTGATTGATTTAAGCCCTCCTTCTAGAACTCCAGGTATGCATCTATTGGTTTTGAGAAGTTTCCAACCTCCGCCTTGAATATGTTCCGTCGGGTCCCTTGCACCTGTCTCAAAGTCAAGAAAAAAAATGCTTGTCAAAAGATGCGTAATCCCTAGTTTGGAGGAGAAAAATTTATGCGAAATGGTTTAAACAGACATCTATGCTTAGCAATCAAATATCTTAAAATTGTAGTGTTACGTTAACATTGGTAACAGTATGAGTGGCTTAGTCAGTGTTATCTTGACAAAATGTGTTAGTAATTTAACAATCTGACAAGTTATTAGATTTGATACGGATTAAACTATGGCTTTTGAAAGACGTCAACTTAATTTGGAGTGAGATCTTTAAATCTGTGCCCGTATGAGAACATAAGAACGCCATAACTCTCAATAACGCTCTTCACTCTCACACAGTCACACCTTTAAAGACGAGAGAACACCCCCTGAGCTGCAATATGCCTAAACATCTGCTCTGAGATTAATATTGTCATATGTTGTGCGCACATAGGGCGTGCACAGACACACACACGCACGGGTTTACAGACGCACGCCCGATTACTATTAAGAAGTTCTGTGCGTCTACTGTGAAAACGTTCCAAACCTTCTGCAAAATAACTGCAGAGTCAAATTACCGAAATTTTCGACTTAATGTAAATATATCAGTGCGTAATTTTGTTAAAAAATAACGCACAAGATTGACAGCGGTGGCACACTTTCGTTAAAACATTATTATTCTAAAAAGAACAAACTATTGCATAAAGTAATGTTTTTACATGATTAAATAAATGGTTTCTCTAACTAACACTATGTTATCATATAGAAGAGTATTACATTTTGTGGCTTGCATATTATTTGAGTCTTGCCCTATAATGATGATTGGCAGGTGTAATATTGGGTATTAAAACAACTATAGCTGCACTGCAGGCACATAATCCAAACAAATATTCACAGATTCAGAGAAAACATAATTACCCAATAATTATAGAAAGATAATGGTATGAGAATATGAGACATTTTGATTGTTGGACAATGTGGCATGTGTTAGACTTTGATCCCCAGTTCACTGTCCCCCCCTCCAAACCCACACACATACACACACGCACACACACACACACACACACACAAACACACATAAACACAAACACACACACACACTCAAAAACACAGACACACACACACACACACAGACACACACACAAACATACACAAACACACAAAGACATGCTTTTTACCTTAAAATGATCTGAATCATAGATCCTGCATTTTACTTGGTACAATAGAACTGCTAGTGGTAGATAACATATGGACAAAATACCCCAAATCTAGCCTACATATAGTTGACCGTACAATAAAATAGATTCATATACAATGGGACAGGGATTATGAGATAATGGAATATGCAGGGTGATTATATCCAATACATTAATTTACCATGGTTTTAAATCCATACATATTTACTGTTCCAGTTTTAGTATATGCATTTAAACAAAGAGATAGAGATAAACCAGTAGCCAGATTTTACTTTTTGCCCTTCATTTATCTTTTCTACCATTCCTGAAAGACTTTGAAAATTGGAAGTTTGCAATTTTCACTTTGCAGAAAGTCACAAGGGACTGTTTTCTGCTTGATTGCAGAATGAATAATAATTTGTTGAACTGTATGACACTAAATTCAGCACTGCAACTGTAGTACTGACCTTCCACCACATGGGGGAGTTAAACTACCATCTCAGAGGTTAGAGTGCCTTGACACGTTTAGCATAAAGCTAGCAGGAGGGATGACTCAATGGTTGTATCCTTAATGCACCATATTCCCTTTGTAGTTCATTACTTTTGATTACAGCCTTATAATGCTTACTGAATAATAGTTCACTAGAAAAGGAATATGGTTAAATGTACATTTAGGAAACAACCAATGACTCAAGATAGAACCAACAAGTTTACTGTGTCAGTGTCTCTTAATTTGACACTTTAGAGCCTCTTATCATTTAGACATATTCTTATTAAAATATGACAGTGATGAACATTTAATATCACTGACAACACCCTAAGTGATTAAGAAATATTAAAATGAGATTTCAATTTTAATAAGGGCTTGAGGCTTATTCTCACCCTAAGACATCTCCAATGGCTGCCGTTTATCATTTTAATAATAACTAAATGCAATTTAACCTACTCTATGATATATTTTCCTTTCAATTTCATTATTTATATATATATATATTTAAATATCACGTCTATGATATTATCTTCTTAATGCTGTCAATTACATATTTTTCCCACGTTATAATAGAGACAGAATCATAGTAGATTAGGTTATTTCACTCTTTTCTGGGCGTGTTTTTGCATTTGTCTTATGTCTCAATGTTATATTTGTCGTATTTGTGACAAAATAGAATAATAGAATTTTTGCAAATGCAATTAAAAATGTATTAAAATATATAAAAACCAAGTCAGCATGTTGTATATATATATATATATATATATATATATATATATATATATATATATATATATATATATATATATGTGTATATATATATGTATATATGTGTGGGTTTACTGTAGGACTATGTGAATGAATTAACAAATACGGGGGTTTGGGATGATGCATCCATTTAAATGGGGATCCCATTGGACTAGTTTAAGCTCAAGACCAAATGTAAAATGTAGTTTAAGCTCAAGAGTAAAACATTGTTCTATCATTATCTGGATGCTTTAATAGGGGAAGACTGGGAGGTATTGTTTCCTGTCAGTTGGGGTTGGGCTAGGTCATTCCTAGTTTTGGGATGTGGCTCAGCGGTATCAGGAATCCCATGTCAGGCTTTGGGCCTACAGTACATATATACGTGTGTGTGAGTTTGCTTACCTGTCTTGTCTACCCAGTTGCCAGTGGTGTGTTGCCTGCCTGGGCTCCAGTGGTGTAGCTAATGTAATACATAAGTCCCTGATTTGTTTAATGGATGAGACTTTGCTGCATGAGGCGAGCCAATAAAACCAGAGCAGCCTTCAGAGGGCTAATGCCTCATAATGATTCCATACACACTATGTGCTGCAACTTATGAAGCAACTTTATCATCCTCCTCATCACAGCGACATAGTGCTTATTCGTTCCACTGCTACCCTCCAACCAAAGCAATCTCTCTCCCTGCAGCTAGTGTATTCACACACAGGTTGCTTCCAAATGGCACCCTATACCCTACACAATGTATTAGGTTTTGCCACTATATAGGGAAGAGGGTGCCATTTGAGATGCAACCAAAGGCATTCGTTCAACAGCCTGTCTGGCTGTCACAATAGAACCATGTGTTGCAGCAGAGAGAAAGGAGACCAGGCAAAGTGTATTTTATGTATAGTAGCATATTGTTATTTAGTGTACAGCACTAGCTAACAGCCTGTCATGTCAGCAGAAATGTATCGATCTATTCTGCAGATTGAATACCAATGATCATATTAGTAATATCCTTGTATGGATTCAGTTGTCTTTAAGTATGTCCCAGCTAGCACATACCATTCTGAGAACAATATTTTTCTTAGAGCTTGGTGGTTGTTCTATATATTTTTCATACAACAAGACATTCTGAAAATGGTGTAGAACCATAACTTTCTGCTTTCAATATATATCTGAGCACATTTAAGGTCGGAGCTTTTCGGGCCCATTAGTGCCTCACTGGTCCAAGTTCCTGCCTTGCAGTACAAATGTGTATTCCTGGCCAGATGTTCGAATCCCGGGACGGCCCAATTTGGCTCAGTGCTGCCAGGGTTAGGTGGGTGGTTGTCAGATTGGGTTGGTTGGGATGTTGCACAAAAGCAGCTTCTTGTGGTAGGTTGGGTCCCTGTGAAATCCATCATGGTTGTATCCTGGGGTGTGTGTTCTCCTCATTTCGTGTGTACCAGCGAAAAACATCCCAGTTGACAGAGAAGTCTAAATAGGATCAGAACAACAAGGCCTGTTGTGCAGCTCTACCCTACAAACTAAAGACTCTACTCTCATCAGGGAAGCTTGGTAAGTCCTGCTTTGGAGATGTTGTTACATGGCAAGGCTATCATTTCAAATTTTATGTCATAAAGTTGGGAGGAATGAAAATTGGAATAAAACATGGGTACTATTTATTTGTTGATTCTGTCATACAGTCAAAGTTGAGGTGGTGCTATGAATTGAACTTTGAGCAAAAGGGAATGTTTTTGTTTTTTAACTCTCTAGACACTCTTTTTTGAAAAGTTCTTAATGATGAGATACCTATGCATGTTGTGATAAATATTGACATGTTTTCATCATAAAAATAGCCCTGTTATTTATGAAAATTTATTTTTATACGCTAATGTCGTTTCTAGGGTTCTTACAGTTCAGTGAAATATGTCTTCGAAATCCTAACTATGCTTCCCTCCCATTTGACATACTTTATGTACGTGGGTGGAGCTATGTCTACATGAGGTTGCAATTTACAAAACATTCCCAAAGCTCTGACAAAGGCCTTGGGCGGATATGTAAGCTTCAGTTAATAACCAAAAGTGATACAAGCAAGAATAGTGTGCTCAGTTCTATTTTCTTCAGATTAACTTTTCTTTGTAAAATATTTAAAAAATCTGGCATTTGACATTCTTCAACTATTCAGTTAGTTTTTAAGTCAAAATGTTGTCTTGAAGTGATAAAAGTGATTGTCCCAGTAAAGATATTTCTGTGAACATACTGTGTCTTTTCTGTTTGTTGACATTATAATTCGCCTCAGCCTACTTTGCAGTTTACTGCAAGTTTTAATTTAGTATGTTATATCCACCCACCAGTATGGCAATATTTACCAATAAAAAACGCCTCTTCCAAGTTGCATCTGACAGACAGCTTTTTGCATTAGGCTACATATGGATGTCATGCTTTTTGCATGGCCTGTGTTGTCCCAGGTAAGCATGATTGGCTCATTTTCAAGCATTGACACCAAACTGGGGCAAAGCAGCATACAAAATATCCGAATGTGCAGCATGTACTTTATTTCTATGATGTATTTGCAGATAAAATTTCAGTAATGCTTTAATAAAACTAGCCATCCTGCTGAATATTTTACATTCTAACAATGTAATTTACCCTGGACATAATTGCAAGACCAGGGTTAGAATCCTGCTCAAGGATTAGAAAGTGGTTTCCTTAACTCTAGCAACTCCTTGTGGTGGCTTTGGCGCACATTAGCTCAATAAATAGAAGTACATTGCGGAAAGGATTACGGTATAGGCGTGAGCGAGCAACTTGATGAGAATCCGAACCAGTAGGATATTCGTCAGTGAACACATCTCAAAATCAACTGTCCCAAGTCAGCTAGGATTTTCGGCACTAAGGCAGGGCCTTCATTACAAATTGAACGTCACAGAATTGGGGAGGAAAGAGTCAGTTTAAAATCAAACATTCTACGAACTGAAGCATTGTAACAGTGTTCAGGGGCTCCGTCATCAGCCCCATTTATCAGCATACATTGTATACAGCTGCTGGAATTTAACACTGCAAAATAATAATAATTATAATAGTTAGTCTGGGACTCAAAAGCACAAATGTGGCTGTTAGCCAGAGAGTGCACTCTCTTTTTGTGCATGTACCAGCAAATACTCCCTAACTGAGCCAACAGAGTGATAAGAAAACAAAAGGGTTTGCATTGGCAGACACGTCTCAATATTTGACTCACAAACATGATGTGGGGTTGTTGTCACAAGGCAAGCTCTAAATCATTATTTGGACATTAATTAGGAGGGGGGAGAAAGGGGGGCAGAAATAAAAAGAAACATTCAAGGACCCTAAAAATAAATATTCGCTCAGAACAGGCAAATGTATTTAAGTTTCTGAGAAAATAGTGTTTTACCAGTCAGGAAATGTATAGCTTTGTTCCCTAAAACAATTTGAAATCAAACACACATTACATTCCAGTATACGGTATACCAAGTAATCAAGCCAGCTAGCAGATTTGTCTCATTCAAGTTCGTGCAAACTTTTAGTTTCACGTGGTTGCAAGATTGAATTTAGAATGTATTCCTTGGAAGTTTTACTAATGTTTTAAGAATATAAATTATAAGTTATTTTTAGTTTCTTTTTTTAACTATCTTAAATTTTTTTACTGAATGTTTGAATAATACTTAGTAATTACACTGTTAGCATATTTTGGGTTAATGTATTTGAAATCACAGACAGGACACGTGGAAATTAATTTATTTTGCAATTAATCACGAAAACACATTTCTTCATTTATTATTTCATGGCATCTGTGATATTTAAACAAATTATATTCCATTCTCTATCCATGGAATAAGTCCACTGCCCCACCAAGATTGATGAAGTTCTCAGAATGTTATGGTCTAACTGCATTGAGTTTTATTTCTGTTCAAAAAGAGGACCAAATGTTCACTAAAAGTATTGTATCTAGAATAGGATGCCTACATACAGTGCCTTTGGAAGGAATTCAGACTCTTTCACTTTCTGTCCATTTAGATGTGTTTTAGACTTATTTTGATAAAATACATATTTTTTGCCATCAATCTACCCACAATATCCCATAATGAAAAAGCAAATAGATAAATATTCAGACACTTAATTCAGTACTTTTTAAAAGCATCTTTGGCAGTGATCACAGCTTTGGGGGTTGTTGGATAATGCAATTCATTCCCGAAACCACTCCAGCATTGTCTTTTCTGTGTGCTTTTAAATAGTTGTCATGCAGAAAGATGAATCGATGCCCAAAGTCTGAGGCCCTGTACGCTCTGGATCAAGTTTTTGTCAAGGACCTCTCTGTATTTTGGTCTGTTCATCCTTCATGTAATCCCAACCAGTCTCCCAGACCCTGCCACAGGGAAGCCTCCCCATAAGATGATGCTCCCTCCGCCATGTTTCATCATAGGGATTGTATTAGCCAGGTGATGAGTAGTACCTTGTTGTGGACAGACTTAGCACTTGGCATTCAGGCTTAATACTCTAACCTTTTTGCTCTCAGAGTTCTTCAGAATGCATGTCATATGGCTTTTACTCAGAAGTTCCTTCAACCTAGCCACTGTAACATAAAGACTTGATTGGTGGAGTGCTGTCCTTCTGGAGGGTTCCTCTGATCTCCATACAGGACGTCTAGAGCTCTATCAGAGTGGCCATCGGGTTCTTGGACAGCTCCCTGACCAAGGCCCTTTTCCCCCATTGCTCAGTCTAACTCTACAGAATGCCTTAGTGATTCTAAATGTGTTCTATTTCACAATGATGGAGCCCATTGTTCTTCTTGAATCTTTCAATGCTATATCATTTAATAACCTTTCCCAGATCTATGCCATGACAGAATTCTTTGAGGCCTATGGACGTTTCCTTGGACCTCATGTCATGGTTTTTATTCTGATGAGCATTGTGATGTGTAGGATACTTTATAGACAGGTGTGTGCCTTTCTAAATGTCCAATCATTTGAATTTGCCAGAGGTAGAGAGACATCTGAATTTGAATTTGTCACATGATCTAGAGACACCACAAGGATGATCAAAGGACACAGGATGCATCTGAGCTCATGAAAAAACATTTTCACATCATCATTATGCTTATTGTGAGTAGATTAATGGCAATATATAGGTCTCTGGCCAGTTAATGACGTACGTTATCTTTTCATGTTTTCTATCTATTATTGCTATTTGTAAATTGACAACTGACTGACATCACACCTGGCCATGATTATAAGATTGCACACACCTGCATGTTGTATAAAATCCTATATTAAAAGCTGACTGCCAGTGTTTGATGATACCCTGATGCTTGATGACAGGCCTGAAGACCCTAATGGGGGAACTGATGAAGCGCCACTGTCTGGAGCATCAGCCACACCCCACAACCAAGAGATTAGGCTGCGGCCAGCTAGAATGAAGTGCCCTGCTTATGAAACCACTCATCCTTGTTAGGCTGCTACGCACCTGGGACATTTAAGGTGGTGTTTCATTTCAGCAGAAGGAAGCCATGGCTGAAGGCCAGATCAGGAAGATACTGAGCCAAGTTAAGCTTTTCCTGCGTGTGGGATTTTTTTGAATTTGACTTTTTGTTCATTTTTATATACTCTTATATACTCTGAACCTTTTCTTTTGAAATAAACATACCCGCCTAGCCTGGTTTAAAAGGTGCCTCTGTGTCAAAACACTGCTAATGCCCCTAATCATTGCCATCCTACATGCCACATAACAGCCACGCCTAGTTTTTACAGTTGGTAAGAATACTATGTTGCATCAGATCTCCTAGAGGGTGCAGCTTTCTATTTTTACAAACTGCTATGAACTGACAACAGGATGTGGCGACATGCATCAACATACAGGGGGGACTCTGTAACCTTAACTCTGAGGAGTGTCTACTGTAGGCCACTTCATTGGTGTCCACTGAAGTGTCTTGGAATGGAAACGGGTACTTAGGGCCGTTATAACTGGCCCCTGGAGGAGGTTCATTGGCTCAATGAAGAGTGGGACTGGCGTGGGAGAGAGGGAGATCCAGACCAGATATACAGTGGATATAAAAAGTCTACACACCCCTGTTAAAATGCCAGGTTCTTGTGATGTAAAAGAATGAGACAAAGATAAATCATGTCAGAACTTTTTCCACCTTTAATGTGACCTATAACATGAACAATTCAATTGAAAAACAAACTGAAATCTTTGAGGGGGAAAAATATAAAATAAAAAACTCACAATAACCTGGTTGCATAAGTGTGCACACCCTTAAACTAATACTTTGTTGAAGCACCTTTTGATTTTATTACAGCATCAGTCTTTTTGGGTAGGAATCTATTAGCATGGCACATCTTGACGTGGCAATATTTGCCCACTCTTCTTTGCAAAAGTGCTTCAAATCTGTCAGATTGCGAGGACATCTCCTGTGCATAGCCCTCTTCAGATCACCCCACAGATGTTCAATTGGATTCAGTTCTGGGCTCTGGCTGGGCCATTCCAAAACGTTAATCTTCTTCTGGTGAAGCCATGCTTTTGTGGATTTGGATGAGTGCTTTGGGTCGTTGTCTTGCTGAAAGGTGAACTTCCTCTTCATTTTCATCTTTCTAACGGACACCTGAAGGTTTTGTGCCAAAATTGCCTGGTATTTGGAACTGTTCATAATTCCCTCCACCCTGACTAAGGCCCCGCTTCCAGCTGAAGAAAAACAGCCCCAAAGCATGGTGCTGCCACCACCATGCTTCAATGTGGGTATGGTGTTCTTTGGGTGATGTGCAGTGTTGTTTTTGCGTTAAACATACCTTTTGGAATTATGACGAAAAGGTTCAACCTTGGTTTCATAAGACTAACACATTTTCCCACGTGCTTTTGGGGGACTTGGTGTTTGTTTTTACAAACTTCAGCCAGGCTTCGATGTTTTTCTTTGTAAGAAAAGGCTTCCGTCTAGCCACCCTACCCCATAGCCCATTCATATAAAGAATACGGGAGATTGTCACATGTAAGACACACAGCCAGTACTTGCCCGAAATTCCTGCAGTTCCTTTAATGTTGCTGTAGGCCTCTTGGAGGTCTCCCTGACCAGTTTTCTTCTCGTCTTTTCATCCATTTTGGAGGGACGTCCAGTTCTTGGTAATGTCTCTGTTGTGCCATATTTTCTCCACTTGATGATGTCTGTCTTCACTGTGTTCCATGGTATATCTAATGCTTTGGAAATTCATTTGTCCCCTTTTCCTGACTGATATCTTTCAACAATGAGATCCCTCTGATGCTTTGGAAGCTCTCTGCGGACCATGGCTTTTGCTCTGAGATGCAACTAAGACAATGTCAGGAAAATCCTACTAGAACAGCTGAACTTTATTTGTGATTAATCAGGGTCACTTTAAATGATGGCAGGTGTGTAATGACTTCTATTTAACATGAGTTTGAATGTGATTGGTTAATTCTGAACACAGCCACATCCCCAGTTATAAGAGGGTGTGCACTTATGCAACCAGGTTATTGTAAGGTTTTTATTTTTCATTTTTCCCCCTCGAAGATTTCAGTTTGTTTTTCAATTGAATTGTTCACATTATAGGTCACATTAAAAGTCGAATAAGTTCTGGCATGATTTATCTTTGTCTCATTCTTTTGCATCACACAAACCTGGCATTTTAACAGGGGTGTGTAGACTTTTTTATGACCACTGTAGTATATTACATGCTCAGCGTTTCGTTTATCAGCTGTGATTTTTAAATTTCTTCAGTAGAGATCCTTAGAGTGCAACTTCTTTACAAATCCTCGAACAAATAGATTTTTGGTGCCCAGAAAAGAGAACACCTTCCATGAAAAACTTTCAAGTAGTCTACAGTAGTAGTGTAAGTGGACTACATTACACGTAGGAATGTTGCTAATTCGCATTCTTCAATCTAATATAATAAACTTAGTGCGGAGGTACATTGATGCGAAGACATTTGTGTTTTACCCTATAAATCAGCGTGAATACAGTGTGTGTCTTTTTTATCCGACACCGTAAAGTGCAGAGATACCAGTAGGTGTATTATTCATATACACCTCCGTGTCCAATGCTTGTGAGTGTTTTGGGCCATACCCAGAAAGCTGTAGGGTCTGAGAGTTTAAATGTTCAGGTTAGGAGGGGTTACAGACTAAGGATTATTCCTGTCTCACAGGGGTTAACACTACCCCCTGAGCCTTCCTCTGTCTCTATCTGCCTTGGTTGTACGGCTCAGCACACAGCTACAGCCAGTCACTGAGCAATAAGCTGCATTACCGCATTACACACACATGATTACGTGGCCACTTTCTCAGCCAACAACTCTCATCAGAAGTCACTGAAGAACTCACTGACTATGTAATTGTTTCCCATTAGGGGAAATGTTTGCTCCCCATACCATCTCACCCTGTGTGTGTGTGTCTGTGTGTGTGTGTGTGTGTGTCTCTGCCTGCTGATGGATGCAGGATGCTCAGTGGCTAGTCAATGACTCCAGATCCTGTATAAGGGAAAATGAGTTGTAGGTTTGTGGACAATGTGTATGATCAGTGGGTTGTAGGACCCATTTGGTTCTGATATGCTCAGTAAACAATCATTGAGCCAGTATATAGATATATAGGGCCAAAGGGGTTGTGGATTAAGTCTGTATACAGGTCACCACGTTCTGGACCCTACGTTCTGGCAGTGGGTTGCGACTCATTGAGGTGGACTCTGGCTGATGTTTCTTCCACCCCAAAAGCCTAAAGAGATTACTGCTCGCTCGATGTTCATGTAGTGGATGTCACATAATTAACAGCAAAAGGTGATCTGTAAGTAAGTTGTGTTGAGATGAGTCGCATAGTTGACACAACTGCCCATCCGCATTAATTACATGGTTATCTCCATCATCGTTGTCACATTCGTAGACTGTGTGGGCATATACTACATGTGGCACTTCCCTTCAATTCCCTTTCCACTGTAGCTCTTTGAGGGCTGCTTGCAATACAGTCAGAGATTAATAATTGTTAGCATGCACCCTTGTGAAGGTGTTATATATTGCGTAGCCACATTGCAAAATATGGGCCAGTCATAAGGGTCAGATGTGAGAAGTGATACTCGTGGATGAGTCTGAGAGGACATTGCTGAAGTTATTAATGGGGTATTTTGTCTCTCTCTCCCTATCACTATTTCTCCCTCCCTCTGTTGTTTTAGGGAGTTACGTAAATGATAGATGTGAAGTAAGAGAAAGTTTGTAGACTGCACTGCTGCCATCTACTGGATGAAATAAATCACAACGTTTACTGAGTCAGTGTTAATTTTGAAAATACTGCCATCTATTGGAATCTGAATTCACAGTAACAACAATGACAAAACATTGCATTACTGTCCCCAAATGTTTGCAAAGGAGCCTACGGATTCTGATAATTATACTGATTTTGGCCTATTGGGCTGAATTCTGTCCAGTTGGTCAAAATCTTAAATTAATCACTTCATCCATCTATCGTATTTGAAGCCTTTCATCTTAACATTCAGTGCAGTTTATAGTATTCAAGTATTTGGACAATGTCACAAGAATTGTTGTTCTACCTCTGTACTCCAGCTCTTTGAAATTATACAATGATTAGGGGGTACAGACTGTCAGATTTCTTTCATCAATATTCATAGTACCACGGAGAATTAACAGTACGTTTTTTAAGCATCCCCGCTTTTAAGGTTTCCAATACTAGTTTCAATTGGTCTCACAGCTTCTTCTATTTGGCAGATGTGTTTGTTTTTATCATTAGTACATAAACAAGAGAACTGTCAATGTCTAATATTGATTCTAGACCGTGCATTTGTAATTTGGAGTTGGTTGTTAGTGTTTGATAACTACAAAGGTGAAAAAACATTAGTTAGCTACAAGAAAACAATGGCCTAAAAATTAGCCCACACAGTTATGGAAAAGGCATTTAGAACAGATGAGACAAATATTAATATTTACCGGTGAGTGGAAAGTGTGGAGAGAAAAAAACAGAAATTTCATGCCAACTAATCTGTGAAAAAAAGTGAAGGCGTGTTATATTTTGATAGATTAGATACTTTTATTCAACCTACATACAATACCCCTTAATAACCAAGCAAAAACTGTTTTCTAAACATTTTTGCAAATGTACTGTATAAAAAACAACCAAAAAAATCACTTTTACTTTTTAAGTGTTCATACCCTTTATCTCATTGCCTTGTTGAAGCATCTTTGGCATCAATTACAGCCTGGAGTCTTCTTGGGTAAGATGCTACAAGCTTGGCACACCTGTATTTGTGTCGTTTCCCCCATTATTTTTTGCAGATCCTCTCAAGCACTTACTGGTTGGATGGGGAACATCACTGTAAAGCACTTTTCAGGTCTCTCCAGAGATGTTAGATCAGGTTCAAGTCCTTGCTCTGGCTGGACTCTGGCTTATCTGGATGTGACACCTGGCATTCAGGCTAAAGATTTCAATCATAGTTTCATAAGACCAGAGAATCTTGTTTCTCATGGTCAAAAGGTCCTTTAAGTGAGTTTAAGCAAACTTTAAGCTGGCTGTCATGTGTCTTTTACTGAGGACTGATTTCTGTCTAGCCACTAAAGGAGTGATTGCTGGAGTGCTGCAGAGATGGTTGTCCTTCTGGAAGGTTCTTCCTTCTCTAAACTGGATCTCTGAAGCTCATAGTGGCCATCAGGTTCTTGGTCAACTTCCTGACCAAGGCTGTTCTCCCCCCAATTGCTCAGTTCTTCCATTTAAGCATGATGAGAACACTGTATTTTCAGGAACCTTCAATGGTGAAGTTTTTTTGGTACCCTTCCCCAGATATGTGGCTAGACAGGTGTGTGCCTTTGGAAATCATCAATTGAATTTACCACAGGTGGACTTCAATCAAGTTGGAAAAACATCTCAAGGATGATCAATGGAAACAGGAAGCACCTGAGCTTGATTTCAAGTGTCACATCAAAGGGAATTTCTACTTATGTAAATGTGTATTTTGTTTTTTATTTTGTTATAAATTTGCAAAATAATCTTAAGAACTGTTTTTGCTTGGTCATTATGAGGTACTGTGTATACACTGATCAGGAAAAAAAATAATTGAATACATTTTAGAATAAGTGGGTGGCGGAAGTAAACGCAGGCAGGGTCACGCATCGAAAGGCAGATATATAGCACCAACAAAACAAAAAAGAAACAGCACACAAACAGTGTCCTAAGGATAAACAATAACCGACAACATGAGGAAAGAGCAACTTAAATAGTGTCAACGCAGGCCATTTGCCTCTGATTGGGGACACATGACATGAAACAAGGAGATGTCTAGAGGCATCTATTTTCTGCCAGGTCCTGACTATGGTCCCCCAGCCAGTGCAGACATGGCTAGAGGGGCATCCTCATAGCCAGGACATGACAATAAGTTGTAACATACCAACATGTGAAAAAGGTGAAGGGGTCTGAATACTTTCTGAATGCACTGTAATACTGATGATGAAACCGATGACTGCAGCTGTAAGATGAATTCTGAAGTGTACAGAAACATCTTGTCTGCTCAGATCCAACCAAATGCCTCTAAACTCAGTGAACGGAACGTCAACTTGTAGCAAGAGGATGACCCCAAACATATTGCTGAAGTGACCAAAGAGTTAGAATGTTACCAAAAAGTAGAATGTTCTTGACTGGCTAAGTCAGTCATGCAACCTGAATCCAACTGAGCATATGTTTCCCTTGCTGAACAGAAGACTGTAGGCAGAAATGCCACAAAAAAAGCAGGAGCTGAAGATGGCTAGAGTACAGCCTGGCAGAGCATCACCATGGGAGATACCACGCATCTGATGATGTCTGTTGGTCACTGGCTTCACACGGTGATTGAACGGATTTGCAACCAAGTATTAAATAAGACTAGATATGGACTGCAACGTATATATTGATTTGAGGCCCATAAGGAAAACATACTTCAATATTTTATGCTGTAAATACTGCCATATTATCATAGTATATAGTAATGTTTGTGCATGTACTTGGTTTGCCAATGTATATTAGTTTTCACTGAAGTATACTATAATATTTGCTATAGTGTTCTTCAACCCTGTTTCCAAAAAAAGTCGGGACGTTGTGTAAAATGCATATAAAAACAGAATGCCATGATGTGCAAATCATTTATCCCTATATTTAATTGAAAATAGTACAAAGACAACATATCAAATACTGAAACTGAGAAATTATATTGTTTTTAGAAAAATGTGCATTTTGAATTTGATGCCAGCAACTCGTTTCAAAAAAGTTGGGACACGGGCATGTTAACCACTGTGTTGCATCCTTTACTTTTAACAATACTCTTTAAGCATTTGGGAACTGAGGAGACCAATTGCTGTAGTTTTGAAAGTTTTCCCATTCTTGCTTGATATAGGATTGCAGCTGCTCAACAGTTCGGGGTCTCCTTTGTTGTATTTTTCGTTTCATAATGTGCCAAATGATTTCAATGGGTGACAGGTCTGGACTGCAGGCAGGCCAGTTTTGCACCCAGACTCATTAACTACAGAGCCATGCTGTGGTTTGGCATTGTCTTGCTGAAATAAGCAAGGCCTTCCTTGCAAGTCACCCATGTACAAGTCACCCATGTGCAAGTCACCCATTCCATGTGCACTAATGCCCCCCATACCATCAAGGATGCTGTCTTTTGAACTGTGCGCTGATAACAAGATGGACCCTCTCTTCTTTAGTCCAGAAGACGCGGTGTTCATGAATAATTTTATTTTTTGATTTGCAGACAACAGGACAGTTTTCCACTTCACCTCATCTTATATTAGCTTGGGCCCAGAGAAGGCGGCATTGAATCTGGATCTAGTTTATATATGGTTTCTTCTTTGCATGGTGGGGTTTTAACTTGCATTTGTGGTTGCAGCAGCAAACTGTGTTCCCAGACAATGGTTTTCGGAAGAGTTCCTGAGCCCATGTTGTGATTTCCACTACAGAATCATGTCTGGTTTTAATGCAGTGCCGCCTGAGGGCCCGAAGATCACGGTCATCCAGTATTGGTTTTCTGCCTTGTCCCTTGCATACAGAGATTTCTCCGCATTCTCTGAATCTTTTAATTATATTATGTACCGTAGATGATGAGATCCCCAAACTCTTTGCAATTTTACATTGAGAAATATTATTCTAAAATTGTTGCACTAGTCTTTCACAGAGTGGTGAACCCCTCCCCATCCTCACTTCTGACAGACCCATCCACTCTGGAAGGATCTTTTAATATCCAATCATGTTACTGACATGTTGCCAATTGACCTTGTGTGATATTCCACAAGGTTTAGATTTTTAGCATCACACAACTTTTCCATTATTTTCCTGCCTCTGTCCCAACTTGGGCATATATTTTTCAAGAAACAATAACATTTCTCAGTTTCAAAATTTGATATGTTGTCTTTGTGCTATTTTTAATTGAATATAAGGTTTAAATTATTTGCACATCATTGCATTCTGTTGTAATTTACATTTTACGCAGCATCCCAACGTTTTGGAAATGGGGTTGTAGATTGATGATATTTGACAGAGAGGTGGGGGATATCTCTTACTGGATAAACAATAATAGAGCAAATAGCAAAATGTTTATTAATAATATTATATAATTTATAGTAAATACTAAAGCATTATTTAGTTAACAGTATTATTTGATTTCCTTGGAGGCAGCACAATTGTAAGGCGAAAATGCTCTTATTACAGCAGTATTGTGATTATTCTTTAGACCATTGTAAATATGCGTGTGTGTGTCTCTTTAGCATGACTTTCCTCCACAGCTTGTATCAATGTCTGCCCTCAACATTAACTAAGCATCCGTGTGGAAACAAGACTGAATGACTGGTTTTATGTGAGCAAAACTGAGAGTACAGAATCCTACCACGTTGCCCTTGATATAAGCATGTGGGGGTACGGGCATTGGAGGACTTTAGCAGCGTGGGGTTAAATAATATCACATTGGTCACACTGACTCATCAATATTGTCACATCACGTAACTAAAGGACATTTGAATGATGAAAGATTGTTTCAGGCAAACCACAGGCTTCCAATACTATGAGCAGTGACATCAAGGAAATTAACTTGCTAATTGTACAGGTTTTGTTTTTCCTTTGAATATGGTCATAGCAGACAAGATCAAAACCAGAAGCTTTATGAGCCTGCTGATTTTCTTTTAGTTTGTAGCTCACCGGTCCCGGCAGATTTTACTAGGGCTGCAAGCACACTGAACCTACAGGTATGAGCAGCCACAGGGCACCAGAGGACACACTCTTCACGAAAGAGGAGCAGAAGCGTGGCTCCCAACTTAAGTGTCAGTTTCTTTTTTTTTTCACCAGGTAACTCACTTTAAAGTCTATCCCTTTTCATGCATCTCTGCCTTGGACTTTGCAGAAAATCTGCTCCGTGTGCACACAGTGAATTTGTGTACCATAGAAACTTCAGAAGACACAAAGTCACCGAGTTTTTTCATCTTCTGAGTGTTGCGCTGTATCCAAGCCAGTCGCTCCTCTCCTGACCCCCTGCCCAGCGACTGCAAAATGAACAAAAGCGCTGACATTTACAAATGGAGATAACCTTGGCAAGCACTTACTTGGAGAAACGGTAAAGTTGTTTGTTCTTTTTTAGAGGGCGTCTCAATCTAACATCCTCCAAGACATGGGGCTCTATTCTGACAACATAACATAACGATCAACCTGTGGACTGGCCGTGGAACAATAGGTTTGAGGGGGTGTCAAACATATTTTTGCAGTTTTTTTCACTGTATACTATAGGAGCAGAAAGAGTGGATACTGAATGTATTAGCATAACCAGTTCAGACATGAAACCCGAGTGGTCATTGGTTGGTGACGTATCAGCTGACACCTGGGATCCCTCCAATCACAATATCAGATTTCATGTTGACTATTTAATGGTCAGGTTCCTCACTCAGTCTGATGTGTGCCGGTCTCACTAGTATGCCGGTGTTCACCCACCCACCACCTCTGCCTCCACCTCTCTGGTTCTACGTTTCCTTTTCATGGGGGGATCGGTACTGCGTGCCTTGCTCCTTGCCTATGGGGATTGCTATTAATGGAGTTATGGTGTTGATATCGTTACTAGTAGTATTGTATAAAAGACCATGTGATGAGTTAGTGAGTAGTATTTACGTTGTGCATGTTCTTATGAATGGTTCAATTTACAGAAACTACACATTTATTGAACATGCAGCATTTTTTCTGGAAGGGCTCAAATTTATGTTAGATCTTTTTTCACCATTAATGAGATGTTGAAACGAAAAATATTTAACTGAAAAACAAAGAACATAATAATTTCTCTGAAACAGACCAATTCCATTATTGTTAATAAACCAGCCTTTGTTATAGTAGCGTTATGCCTAGCGTAAGAGTAGCCTATTGAGGACTAAATACAGATTTCATCCACATATTGGAGGAGTTCTAAACTCATCCTAAATGGGATTTTCTTTTTGTTTGGCTGTATGGATTGGCTGTATGTTTGACATCTGCGCCTCCTTAGCGTCGGCTGAATGTAAGAGCACAGAGACGAGCTGCTAGGTACAGTGAAGTGATAATAACACATCTGACTAAACGCATAAACTATCTACTGTGGTATTTACATATATTTCCTGTTTTCACTTCAATTCTTGGCAGCTGTGCACACATCTATGTCAGACCACGGCGGTCTGTATTCCTGCATCCCCAAAGCAAAGTCCCAGCCTAAACTCAAAACCCCCCAACATCACAACCTCTCTGTCCCTCTTTCCAGTGCTACAGTCACACGCCTAGTCTCTCTGCAGCTGTACTCTGCTCCCCAAAACATCTCCTTTCACTTTCTCTTCTCTGTCAGGCCCAATCCAAAACCGACTCCTAGACCCTAAGGCCTATGGACTTGAGAGGCTTTGAAAGGACTCCTCTCAGATCTCCGCAAAGCTTTGATAGACCTGTTGGAAGTTTCACCATATTGCTTAAACCAATCCAATTGTCTTAGAACTCCACAAGCACATAGTAAGCGTAGAGTCTAGAGCAGTGTTTCTCAACCCTGCTCCTGGGTGCCCCCCGCCCTGCATGTTTTAGATCTCTACCTGCTCTGTCGCACCTGATTTAAATGATCAGCTTATTATCAAGTCCTTCATGAGCTACATCAGGTATGTTAGGGCAGGGAGAGATCTAAAACAAGCAGAGCAGGGGGCCGTCCAGGGGCAGGGTTGAGAAACCCTGGTCTAGAGGCTTCATTTGGGATTGGGCATCTTTCTCTCTTTTTTTCTCTCTATCTTTCCTTTTCTCTATCACTCCCACTTTTATCTGTCTCCCTTTGTCACTCCCTCCCTCGCTCTCAAAATGTTATTTGCCCCACAGTTTCCCCTTGTGAGAGGACTATATAACATGGGTGAGCAGAGGAAGGAAGGTGGAAGTTCCCATACTGTCCAACATCCTCCCCACACGTAGAACTCGACCTTGCTTTTCGAGCTGCCTGACCACAAACCAGCCATTTCCCAGAGGCCTTTGCACTGACACTATGTCTGCCTCCTTAACTCAGGTTTCTTTGCACAGGATGTTTGGTTTCAGAAGTCATCCTAAATATAATTCTCCACAGAAAATGTATTTTTTTTAATCTATTTTCACAGGATGTGCAGAATCATACATATTTTTCAATGCATTCTAACCAATCCATAACAGGGGTCCTTAATAACAATCACCCGATACCTACTTGTGGTAATGGTTGAGGGGTACAGAACACATTTGAATATTTTGCACCTCAGAGATGTAAAAACGACAAAGTAAATGTTCGGCTGAGTTCACCAGTTTAGGGAAATATTAATGAAGACCCAAATTGCTAGCTAAAAGGAGATCATAACTAACCAGTGACCATACAGTAACTGATCAAAGAAATAATTGGATAGTTAATGAACTACCTTCACCTGGTCAATTTGGTCCTAATTAGGAACTTCCCTAAACTAGTAAACACTTTGTACTTTTTACACCTCTGATTATTAGTCGTTACAGACTCCCTTTTAAGCTTTATGTAGGTTTGAAAAGGGGAGCCTCCAAGCCACAAAATAATGCCTAACTTGTGTAATTGAGGTAATTACACCAAAGATGATGATCACCAACAATGATCAGCTGTTCAGAGTAAATGACCCCTGAAGTTAATTGTTTGTTCTCAGTGCCGCGCTGTATGCATTCTGCACGTTAAAAGCAAATGCTACTAGAAGACACTCAGTGAGCAAGATTTTGGTTAGGCTTTAGTTCCGGATGTATGTTTAAAAATACAATGCTGAATTATCCACATGAAAAGGTAAAAACAAACAGCTGAAAGCATGCTTGGTGTTATTCTAATGAGCCCCCAAACTTACACATTTGGCTGACTATGTCTAGGCTACATCTGAATGAATGATACAATGTCCAAGCTGTTTCATAAGATTAAACAACACAGTAGGTTTCAGTACAGTAGTACATAGCAATTTTAATATGTAATATATATGATATAGGACAGTTTTATTCAGAACAGTAGAATCCAGCATATTTTCATTGAATAGAGTACTGTACTGTAGGGTGCAGTACAGTAAAGGTTACTGTGTTATTGTAATCTTTTTGCAATGGATAAGAGCATGTGCCAAGTGATGAAAATGTAAAATGGTTTGGAGTATTTTTTGTTACTTCATGGATTACTTTTAAATTCAGAAAATATGACTGGGCAACATAATGATTACGCGTTGCATGTTCAGTATGGGTTCTCATATTCTGTAAGGTTTTGTCTAAAAAAACATATGTGCTTCATTATCAAAAGTCAGCATTGGTGCGCAAGCATATTCAGATTAGTGACTGCAAAGCACTTTTTTCATTTTCCAGTTTAGGTATCTACTACGGATGCATCTTTGTTAGCACAATTGGCTTATCTATACCTGGAAATATTTATCATAGGACTGTTAAGATAGAAAATGGCACTGCCTTCTATCTTATGGGATGAAGATGAAAGGTAGTGTGTAATATGGAATTTATTGCAATATTTGAAGAGGAAATGTGTGTTGGCACCAAGTACTGTGTAGGAATAGGGAGCAAAGTCCTATTTTCTATTCCATCCCATAACCACTGCTACACCGCATAAAGTTAGGCCCTATGATTTTGCTTGCTCTGTATAAGTGACATCCTATATGAGATTCACTTCCTCCGCCCTCCTGGAACAGGTGCGCTGCGCTCACAAAACAAGTGTTGTGCATTATTGAGGAATCAGTATACCACAAACTTGTAAAAATGATAATAGATGTGAATGAAAGCTAAAGAAGTTGCTGCAATAAATTGCAGGCGTTTTGCGGGCTCACTCAGGAGCCTGTAAAGAGCCCTGTATCAGTTTACGTTTCAGGTTAAGTCCTTTGCTTAAGGGCTTAATGGCAGTAGAAGGTGACTTGGACCATGAGTGCATTACCCAGCTTAATTGTCCGCATTCCAATGTCACTATGTGCTCCTTTGTTATTAAGCAGTGACAATCCTGCAAGAACAAACTGTTTCCTGTGGAATCCAACGTAAGGACCGATGACTGCTCACACCAGTGGAGCTAGATTCCCCAAACAACACTATGTCCCCATCACACACACGTACACACACGTATGCACACAAATAGCCTGTTCACCTCGATGTCTGGTTCTAAGGGGGTACAGCCTAGGTTAGCCATGACAACGTTCATCCATTTCTCTATTAGTGTACAGCATACAGCCCCTCCCTGCACTGCCTGTTGTATGATGGCAGGGTGTATACTGAAGTGAAAGAGAGAGGAGAGCGAAAGAGTGAGGACAAAAAGAGAGTGAGAGTGACAATGCGATTTAGAGAGCGAGAGAATGAGAGATCGAGAGACTAAGAGAGAGAGAGAGAGACGAGGTGTATCGACCAGCCCTAACATCCCCATTGCCAGGCAGGAAAAACAGGAATAGGAGTCACCAGGCAGTGATTGCACAACTACAGAGTAGATATATATCTAGACTTAAGATGTCAGTAACCTCCCCCTACCGTGACATCAAACTCACAAGACAATGCACTGCCCTCCATACAAACTACTGTTTTTTACTGTACTGTGGTACTGTTTTTTTATGCAGACTAAATGTACAAACTCTGTTAATAATGGCTGAGATTGTATAATACACATGGTAATGTCATAGAACAGGCTCACTTGATTGTAGTCATTCATTTTTACATTATAGGATCATTCAGGATTGTAGAGTATGGCTTTATTGGTGTTACTACAACGTTACTGACTTCATGAAATGCTATTGGGTTGACTCAGATCTTGGCCGAGCCTGACCACAGCACTACTGCGTGTGAATAAATACTGTGGCCCCAACACCTCTGAGCTACAGCTATCTTCACACGGAATCTGTAGCACAAGAAATAGGCACATGCTGCCCAGATACCAGAGAAACCTCACAGAGGAAGTCTGTCTCGCAAAAATGGCTCAACTTAGCGCAGGGAGGGCAGGGGCCGCTAACTTTTTTTTCCTCCTGAACAAAAAACCCCACAGCACTCCAGCTGCATGGTCCCCTACACACTTCAGTTGTACCAGTGATGTGCAATGCATTCGGCACAATGGTTGTAATACAACTAAGGCTTTTTTTTCCACACAAACACGAATAAACAATTGTTGCGGGCAGATAAAAAAAATATATATCAGTTGTATCACAACCCTTGTGTCAAAGTTTACACCCTCAGTGTGAGCAGAGTGTGCATGTGACTGTCCCAGGGCATGTCAGGGACAACAGAAGTCTTCTTTTTTACCACCCTGTGTCTTCGTTTGCAAAAGAAAAGTTGCGTGAGGATGTACAGTATGTCTGTCAAAACACTTCATCATTAATTAGAATAAAAATCTCACGCTTGACATTACTTTTAATAAAACCAATACTTTAATAGTGGAAAGCCAATGCCATATTAACAGATATTTTGCTATTTACAGCACAGTATCTTCATTTCATGTCAAGGCTATTACAGACTTCAGTAGAAAGATTGATTTTGGTAATACCTCAATATTCTCCTCAGGTATTTTAATTTGTAACATCACCTAATGTTGTTGATAAAAACATGATGCATTTGAAGAAAATACAAAGACGACTAATCCCTGAGACCCCACATGATAAATCATTACAAAATCAGTGTGTATCTACACACATTAATAACCCATTTCAATATCGTGCCAAAATAAACACCATTCATCCATATATATTACATATACAGAAACACACAGCAACCCTTCCATTTGACCAGTTTTGTTGTTTTAGAATAATAAAAAACAGGTTATTTTCACAAAACAAAAATTTTTACATATACAAAGAAAAATAGAAATCCAGCAATGTTTTGGTAAGTATAAAAATGCACCACAAACATAAGCGTTGCTTATTCCGCTTCAAGTATGCTCTTCATCTAGGAGTGTGGAGTCTGTAAATAAGATCTTCTTCTTTGTTTTTATATAGGCTCATATAAGTTCAAAATATTTACACATGATGCTTCAAATGTACACAACTGTTCAAAAATTTGAGGTCACTTAGAAATTTCCTTGTTTTCCATGAAAACAAATGAAATGAGTTTGAATAGGAAATGTAGCAAAAATAATAGGAAATATAGTGACAAGGTTAGAAATAATGATTTATAACTGAAATGATAATAGTGTCCTTCAAGCATTCATCAAAAAATTCTTCATTTGTAGCTATTACAGCCTTGCAGACCTTTGGCATTCTAGTAGTCAATTTGCTGAGGTAATCTGAAGAGATTTCAACTCATGCTTCCTGATACACATCCCACAAGTTGGCCACTTTTGTTGTGCACTTCTTACATACCATACGGTCAAGCTGCTGCCACAACAGCATGGTCAAGTACCGTCCACAGGGTATGGCATGGCGTTGGAAAATGGAGTGGTAGCCTTCATTCTTCAAGATCCCTTTTAGCCTGTACAAATCTCCCAATTCACCATCACCAAATCACCTCCAGACCATCACATTGCCTCCACCATGCTTGACAGATGGTGTCACGCTTTTGATCCGAACACCTGAAACTTAGATTTGTCTGTCCATAACACTTTTGTCCAATCTTCCTCTGTCCAGTGTCTGTGTTCTTTTGCCCATCTTAATCTTTTCTTTTTATTTGTCAGCCTGAGATATGGTTTTTTCATTGCAGCTCTGCCTAAAAGGCTAGCATCCTGGAGTTGGTTCTTCACTGTTAACATTGAGACGGGTGTTTTGAGGGTACTAAGCTATTTAATGAAGTTGAGGCCAGTTGAGGACCTGTGAGGTGTCTGTTTCTCAAACTAGACACTCTAATGCATTTGTCCTCTTGCTCAGTTGTGCACCGAGACCAGTCATTCCTCTTTCTATTCTGGTTCAACGTTGTACAAGATCTTCAGTTCCTCTGCAATTTCACACATGGAATAGCCTTCATTCCTCAGAACAAGAATAGACTGACACAGAGGCCTTGCTAGGATCACAATATATTCGGGGCTTAGTCCCTCCCCTGCCCCCCCACCCCGCCCCACCCCCTCCCGGGACAGAGAGTACGGGGTTTTGAATGAATGTACATGAGGAAAATGTCGATGCATATGCTAGCGGCCTACACATCTACATTGTCATAATGCATGATCGGAATTATAGATGAATATTATATTTTTTATAAATGTTTTATAAATAGATCAGGAATGTTTTATTTATTTATTTATTTGGTCAATTTGAGATACGGGGTTCTTCATAAAAGATCCGTGGCTATAGCCCCGGGCACCCAGGCCTAATGACGCCACTGGACTGACAAGTTTCAGAATATTTTTTTTTGTTTCTGGCCATTTTGAGCCTGTAATCAAACCCACAATTGCTGATGCTCCAGATACTAAACTAGTCTAAAGGGCATTTTATTGCTTCTTTATTCAGCACAACAGTTTTCAGCTGTGCTAATAAATTTGAAAAGAGTTTTCTAATGATCAATTAGCATTTTAAAATGATAAACTTGGATTAGCAAACACATTGTGCCACTGGAACACAGGACTGATGGTTGCTGATAATGGGCCTCTGTACAGCTATGTAGATATTCCATTGAAAATCAGCCATTACGAGCTACAATATTCATTTACAACTTTAGCAATGTCTACACTGTATTTCTGTTCAATTTGTTGTTATTTTAATCGACAAGAAATGCTTTTCTTTTGAAAACAAGGATATTTTGAAGTGACCCCAAATTTTGAACGGTAGTGTATATTTATCATTCTTTAACAAGATTGTACTAACAGAGGTAAGACGACTCATACAACATAAATAGATGTAACAAAAAAGCACTTTGAGCTAAGGCCTCTACGTATTGTAGACATTTTGTAAGAGCTGCCGCAAAAAATTGAACATTGAACTGCACAATATCGATCTTACTTTCACTGACAATCTTTTTTTTCTTCTTCCCAGTGACTTTTTGTTGCGGCAAAAATTCTTCAAAAGTAAAGCCTTGGTGCTTATGCACGCTCCCGCATGGGTAGAGTTGTCAGAGCATTTTTTTTCTTTTACAAATAAGTGATTTTGGAAGAAAACAGAACACAGTAAGAGTATCTACAATGACAAATAGAACATTAAATGCCTTTCCAAAAAATATTTTGCAACTTATATTAAAGCAGTTGTGTGGACTTTGCTACAGACGGATGACATTTTTCATGTTCTACATCCTTTGCATCATGTTGGCTTCATATATAACAGTTTGTGGATTTCCTCAGAAAATATAGGCAGACATACAGTAGATTCAAGACCATTATAACAAAGAATATATGCCTATATCGGTGTGTTAGAACGTCTATAGGCAGATATGTTATAAAAGACATTGGTAGGTAAATACAAAAATAGGAGCACTCATTTAAAAATAATAATGCATTGAGGCAATGTAGAATGAACATGTACATAACAGATAGTACAATAGCTAAAAGGTGTAAACAGTTGCCATTGCCAATACTTTAAGTTTCTAGAACAGTAAGCTGTTGCAATAGAAGTACAGTAGTTTGTTGCAATGTAAGTAGATATTTGTTCATGCCACTGTCATGTAAACAGAAATAAGCTGCCTAAAAATATAGGGCCGTTCTTATTGCCAAAGACCATCAGGACAACAGACAGTGACAATTCAAAATATGGTATTTGCTGCATTAACATTACATATTTTGCCAGCAAAATATAAGCTATATTATATATATATATATATATATTTATATAAAGAGCAGCATGTACAATGTCTTCTGCATTTGTCCAAGTGCACCTGTATCATCATATTTGATCCACATCAGTACAATCTCCATACATTGGCATCCTCCTTCTTAAGGCTCTTAGTAAACACTAAATCACAGTGCTGTCTACCTAACAGTACAGTACCAGTGCATCCGCTTAAAGTGCATTGCCTCTTGTACTGGGCACAGTCCTTATATCATCACATTCACATGCACTGTACAGCTGGGTCGGGAACAATTCCATTCCAGTTCTATGAATTTATCAGGTAATCAGCTATTCCATTCTGTATTCAGATTTTCTTTTTAACAGACTGAAATAAAATGGCTCTGATTCCAACCCTGGAGTACAGTAGAATGCATGCACTGACATGGCACTTGCAGAAAGCAGCATGTTCCTTATTAGACACATGAGTAGGGTAAAGGCAAGCTGGAGATGTAAAGGTACTACTGAACCGAGACTGGGAGTGCCTCATCTCTTCCCGTCCTCTCCTTTCCTCAAGGCATCAGGTTGCTAGTTCAAGAACAGGTTTAGGGAGGGAGACGGGTTGCAGTGCTATTTCTTTCAGCTGTGAAGTGGCGTGAAACTGAAAAAGTTACAGGAACTGTTCTAAGGAAAGCAGATAGTTGCTTGTGAAGGGTCTCTATTTGACCAGTTTCATAGGTTTTCTAGAAATACCGGATTGGATGATTCCAGATTCACTTTTTTGTACTTTTTGATTTAAGGAATCTTCAAACCAGGTTTTATGGAAAAACTCTGGATTTCAGTAAGATAACATTATTTAGCAACAATGATTGTTTCAACAGAAAAGGTGAATTATGGTATGGATTGTAATTAATATATTTTAAGTGAAGTCAAATTGACATTTTAAAGTGAAAATTTAAAATGTTTAAAAATGGAATAAACTACACACTTGCATTTACTGCTGGGTAAGACGTTTCCGGCAACATCAGGCTGATCATATTAAGACCTAACATCTGTAGCTTTGATATGCCTGAAACAATATCAAATCTACAGACGTGTGAGAAAGTAAATTATGAGTAAGTCCTGCTTTCCTACTCTGCACCTCTCTCTTTCTCCACCCTTACTCTTTTCCCCTTTTCTTATTTTTTCTCTCTTGTCTCTCTCTCTGTCTCTCTCTTTTTACTCCCTCCTAATTGAGTTCTTTAATGTGGCTAGTGTGACAACATGTATGTGCATTTTCACAGTAAGCAAGGCTTTTGACATAAGACAGAGAAGCTCTATATTTTAGGATGTCATGTAAGAAAGCAGATTATTTTCTAAAGTATGGTTTGAGTGGTGGAGTCAGGGAAAGCCCCATTGATATGTTGAGCCCTTACATGGGTGTGTGGCAACAAACAAGTTCAACAGCACAGTAATGAGCAATAAACAGACACTAAAAACTATAACTACTCACTGTATATTGGTTTGTAAATTTTGTTTGTTTTCTCTGTCCTGGCTGTCCACACTGTTAGATTTATGGTCCTGAGGTGCGACGTGGAGGCACCCTCTACTTTAAGGTGTGTTCCCCTCGGACGATGTGAGATGAGAACTCATAACGGTCCTTGCTGCGGTGGCCGCAGATGTTGCACTCCAGCGGTTCCCTGTAACCATGGCAACCCATGTGGATGGTGTACATGACGTGGTCCAGGAAGAGAACCCGGCAGTGCTCACACTGGAACACCCTAACCTCCCGGCCCTCGCGCCCGAACACGCGCACCCCGTCCCGACTGAGAGGCCTTTCAGCTGCCCCTCCCAGGGCCACCTCTGCTGTCACCCCAACCCCGCCTCCTTCGGCAACGCCTCGCCCCTCCTCTCTGATGCCGTAGGCCAAGCTGGATCTGGGACGGGGGTGGTGGTTGTTTCCGTGGTAACCCAGCCTTTCCTGTGGACTACTCCGCGCGGAGTCCACCGAGTCCGGACCACTGTTGCTGGGGGACTCCCTTTCATCTCTGGCCCCCTGGGGGTGAGGCTGTTTGGGTCTGGTGAATGAGATGGGCCCATTGGAGGAGGGCGGTACCTCAGGAGGAGGTGGTGGGAGAGCCGAGGGATGGGATTGGGCGTCTCGGCTACCCAGCCGGTCCATGCGGGCCCCTGGTCCCAGGGGGTAGATGTGATGAGGGTAGAGGGGGTTGACCATGGGTACCACCTCAGCCATTGAGAGGCCCGGGTGTGAACCATGCGGGCCATGGGGGTGAGGGTGGTGGACCAGGGGTCTCAGCGAGTCAGAGCCCAGGTAGGAGATAGCATTGTTGATAGCCTGGTCCATCATGTGAGCCTGCATCAGTTCAGCCTCCTTCTCATACTTCAGACCCATCTCATAGGTCAGCTCTGGGTAGCTGTAGCGCATTATTTTCTCACCTGTACAGAACAAAGCATGAAATAAACATATCTAGAGCTGACCGATGAACAAAACCACAGTATGCCACGATAATTCACAACACAGACAACTGTAACTGTAGAGTATAAAACTACGCATTAATTATGTATGCGTGTGGCTAACCTTTCCGCTTTAGCTAAGCATTTTCAAAGAACACATCCTTTTCTGTATTTTTTTTTCATGTTATGGTATTTTTTCTGAGATCTTGTGTTGTTTAATCGTGGAAAGCCCCATCCTGAATGCAGTGTTTAACCCCTCCTGAACAGGGATGCGGTGAGCTGTTTTGCTCCCTTTTCGATAAGAGCTATGGCAGCAATACAGGTGTAACAAACCACAGAGAGTGAAAAACAGATCCTCGTCACTCTCATCCGTTCTCTGTGACTCGCTCTTCTACTTCTAATCCTGAGGTAAATTATAACTTACAAACAAAATAATTGTCTTGGTTTGCGTTCAACACGGATCAACTGGATCTGAAAACCTAAATGAACAATAACACAACAAAAGGCTGTAGTCTGTGAATGGTGTCTTCCGTTCTACCGTTAAATCTAGATAATCTGTCAGTTGCTGAACAACAGTATCATGTTTCATTTTTCCTCTGCCCAGGCATGTAATTAAATTCCTTTTTGCATCCATACACTCATTTGATCTGTTGCATATTTGTTAAACTGAACATAACAAATCAATATATTTTGACTGTTATATATATTTTCACCACGTTTTCATATTCTAGTGCTAACACTGTACTCTCAAATTACTTCTACTCTGGGTTGCCTAATGGATTTGTTCTTTATTGTTCACAATTTTTGATATGTGTGTACTGTATTACGTTTTTATTGTCATTAACCTGCTCTTTTGAAGAAAATAAAAAAGAACCATTCCAATGGACCTGCTACAACTTTAGACAATCTGTGTAGTTGACCAATACACTTTCATTTGAAGATGTTTTTAGATAGAATGGGATTACTAAAAACCCTATGGATCGTGTAAAAGGATAGCAATATATTGTCCTTTATCATTACAATCATTATTTATATTAATGACATTTGAAAAGTATGTATTTTGTATGAATTACTTCTTCTTGGGGTCAACAGATCATGGTGCCCTGGCCACAGGAAGTGACACTTACCCACAAACTTCTGTGGCGTGGAGCTCTTCCTCTTCCCCACATTACTCTGCAGTCTTTCGATGACAGGCGGCCGATCGAAGGTTGCCATTGCTGAGGCTTCTGCCAGGGGTCTCTGCTCTTTAGCAACTTCCCCTGCTGGTCACAGGTCAAAGGATAATGGTGTGTGTTCTGGTGTGTGTGTAACCTTGCTAATTTGTGTATGAGTGTCTGCATGTGTAGAAAAGCATGCATTTCCACATTTATGACCTCATCAGTGCTATACAGGGCCATCCCATTTATCAGGTCCCTTTACCAGAGTTGAACATTCTCACACACCTGGATAAGGCCCAGTGTTGGAGGTAGGATCCATGAGAACACCCTGAAGGTAGTTATGGCAGCGCTCTTTATGCTCCTCCAATGACGCCCTCTGTTTGTAGCTCCGCCCACAGTAGTTGCACTTGTGTGGTTTACCCACTAAACGAGAGAAATGCCATCAAAGAACAAATATGCATATAGAGATCACAGACAGACAGATCGATTGGACATTGAACTTCTGAAAAATTCAGAAACTGGAATAGGGCTATGATCTCATGGAGTAATGATGTTCCACAACTAGTGGGATCCCACACACAAATACTGCCAAGCAGACAAGAAGGCGTGGGCAGACGAGATACACAAAGAGACTCGAATACAGACGTTTCATACGCCCTGGAACAACTGTTACAACTCTTCCAGGCGCCCACCACTGGTTTACTACTATGACAAACAATTCAATGGGCCTGTAGGCCGAAAAAACAGAGGCAAAGTCAGAATGTTGTTCATCCATTAGTGGGAGGTAACCATCTCCAACGGTAGGCCTGAATAATGTATTTACAGCTGGAGGTGGAGTGATTCATGCTGCCAGTTCCATTCATACTGAGTATATGCTGGAAAGACTGGCCTCATCAATAGCTAGCTTTCCCCCACATAAGATTTAGTGATTCTTCATTCCAGCCATGACCCAGACCCAGGACCAAAATAAGACCCGTTTACAGGAGGAAACGCGCCACACGTGATACACCTGTTATTTGAAACCGACCAAATGTATTTCAGTGGGAATAACGTGTTTTGCTTGTTTAAAAGTGCACCTTTACAGATACACAAAGTCCACTGAGATAGATTAGCCTTCCAAATATTGGTGTGCCTCTGTGTGAGGGAAAGCTGGCGTACATTTTTTCTCATGCTTGTAGGAACAATTTCAACATAGGTTAACTGTGTCTTTCAATACTTTTGTGGCATGTGAATCTATGGTTCATTGGTGAGCTTTATGAGTATCAAAAGATGACGTGACAATGACAGTTTCAATATTTAAATGGAGTACTATGATATCATCATGTTATTATTACAGTATACTTATGATAAAACAAAGTGGAAACTATGAATCGGTCTCTGTCAATTTGCATTTACATACAATAGTGGATGGGTTAGTGTGATATATTAGACACTACTAGGATAAATGATGCCAGTTATAGAGATCTGACAAAAAATTACAATGATTGGCCTAAAGCAGAAGCTATAGCCTAGTAATCAACTGAGCCACATACTATTTCAATTGGTCCAGTGGGGTGTGTTTCATCATTAGCAAGCGTCAACATTTACTGCTGTCTTGTTTACTTGAGTCTCTCCATATGTACAGTAATATAATGATACTGTAATGGAAAAATACCCTGAAATATGTGTCTGCTCTAATGATCTCGACCACAGCACCTGCTAACTGTAGCCAGCCACAATGGGCAGTCACAGTTTCATATTGGAATATAAAACGCACGCGCGCGCGCTCATACACGCACATGCACATAGACATGAATTCACCAAATAATATTCAGAGATTAAACGATTAGGATGCAGACACACACACACACACACACACACACACACACACACACACACACACACACACACACACACACACACACACACACA
>JACXGI010001866.1:17607-38333 GCA_016801175.1 Esox masquinongy | reverse complement strand
CATCCATTTGGGTGATAAACAGGAACCTATAGTCTTGTCTCAAAAACATATTTCAGATGTTATATCTGAAGTAGACGTCGTTTATCATAGAGGGAAAATAATCCTGCAGCAACTGTGCATTTTTGAAGGGCTTGGTCCCTTTTTCATTAGTCGGAAATATTAAAGTCGAAATTACAAACTTCAGAACGGTTGTACAAACTTGAACAACCCTCAGTGTAGCATTTAATACTCTCAAGGACAACTAATCATATGATCGCTAAACATTTGCACAGAAATTAGGAATTATTTAATATTGACATTTAGCAGGGTGTTTGTGATGGGTTTGTATCCCATTTAATTCATGTAGAGCCATTCCATGACTTCAGTGTAACAGGGGAAGGACTGAAAAACACACCAAGCATTCACCTGTCACTCCCTCGCTCTGTCTGTCTCTCAGTGTCTTTGTCCCACTCAATCTCAATTGATTCACATCTAACCTTCCTTTCATGTTCCTTCAGCTGTTTTTAGCACTGTGCAATGTGTGTTCCAGGTGCTAGGCAAAGGAAGAGAAGAGAGACAGGATAAAGGATAATAGCCATTTCATTCAGTGTTTAGTATGGGAGAAAACATCATGCCGGCCAACTTCCAATGCCACAGACGAGTGCCTGTACAACCATCAGGTGTGGCAGATTCAGGGGCAGAGGGGATGCATACTTCCCAGCTACTGTACATACTATAGCAATGCATAGGGAACTACTATTTAATTTGCCGCCCACACTGACTGGAGGAGGGTAAATAATTGAGCCTAACAAAACAGGAAGTGAAAATGAGAAAAAGGTCAAAAGAGAATAAAAAAGACAGGGAGGGAGACAGTGTCTGAGAAAGAGCGAGTGAAATAAAAACCGACAGAAAAGAAAAACAGAAAGACAAGAGAACGGCAAACAACGGAGAGAAAGACCCCCTGGTGCCATGGAGCTGCGTGTCAGTATCAGTAAGAGGACAACATTAGAGATAAGGGGATACGGCTGTCTGTCCCGGATCTCAAAAACAAGCCAGGGGAGAACATAGAGGCCTATGATGCTGAGATAGGAAAGTGGGTTACAGCTAGAACAACACAGTGCAGCGTTTCTCTGGTCTCCCCATATAAAAAAACATGGTCCCTGTCTGAGGAGATGCAAGCTGAGCAGGTAATAGGGACAGCATGTCTACAGAAAAAGCCCCAGAGTAAATCCACCTGACAATACGAAACCCTGTATGTCAGGGTTAGGTTGCTAAACAGACTCGCAAACATACACACAGGTCAGACCTGATTGTACTTTTAGAGACGACCTTCTCTGTAAACCCATTTCCCGGCTCTTTCATGAAAGAGTGCACGTGAGCGTCAGAAAAAAACCCAATTGTTGAGATGGAAATATATTTGATCACATGCAACTAGAAATGCAGCTTGTGCACGTTAAGAAACACATGCTCATTATGGTTATTGTCTACAATACTGCAAGATGTCATTAGAGAATTCATTAAACTACCAAGCCAGCATGGAGAAGTGCCATCACAAATGGACAAAAGCTAGAAGAACATAACCATTATTGAACATACACCATCCACAGCTACAGGCTTTGCCCATTCAGATTTTCTCTATATTTGCATATTGTTTTCAGAACATCTAAATAAAAGGAACGTGAGTGGACAATTAACACAAGAGATGTATACTTATTTCATTTATTTAATCAACCATTGTAGGCAACGCCAATTGCCCGCCTGTAAGAAAATTATCACCTGCACACGCTTAATAATTTGTTGTGCACAATGAAAAAAACGCTTCCTGTAGTTGTTTATCAGTCTTTCACATAGCTGTGGAAAATCTTTGGCCCATGAAGAATTGTTGTAACCCAGCAACATTCATAGGTTTGATAAGAACTCCTTATCCTATCTCAGGTCCTGCCACATCATCTGACTAGGCCATTACAAAACTTTAAATGTATTGCTTTTCAGCCATTTGGATGTACACTTGCTTGTTTGTTTTGGACTACTGTCTTAATGCATGACCCAGGTTTGCTTCAGATTCAGCTTTCATGCAGGTCTCCTTGCATTCTCTTTTGGAATTATCTGATAGAGCAGAATATATAGTTCCTTCCATGACGACAAGTCTTCTTGGCCCTTAAGCAGCAAAGCCTCCCCAAAACATAGTACTACGTTTGACTGATCTGTCCATAGAAAATTATTTCTGGAGTTTTTATGAGTTATGTACCTTTTTTAAAACATGGTTCTTGAAAAGCAATATTTTAAAAGTTTGGAGAATGGCACAGTCATTTGCCAGACTTGAGATGAAAGTGAGCAGTTCATGCACATCATCTTACAAATGTTGCTAAGTTATAAGCATTTCTGCATGGTATAGCAGGCCAAAATATTCCCACAGCAATGTGAGAGCTATTCAACATAAGTAGATGGTGATTGATATGCACAATCCTGTCTACAGTAATAAACTGGTGCTTGGAAAAACAGTATGGATACATAAGAAGGTTGCCTACACAGCAATAAGCTTCTCCTAATGCTTTATTTCCCAGAACCAAACAAATAGCATTTCACCAAGAATAGGGTAAACAGATCCTCCACTTGCTCACTGGGTCTCTGTGGGTCTTCCAGTATACTGTAGTTTCCAGGGACTGATCAAGAATGTCAGAACGTCATTGTGCATAACTTGTTACTGAGTGCAAAAGTGTAATCCAGTTTCCTTAGGGGGGCTTTGGGTGTTTAATATCTTTTCCATTTAAATAAATGAAATACTAAGTATACCCATGGTTTGTTTTTGGTTCACTCTGTTTATTTATCATTAGGGTAAAATAGCATCTAAAAACCATCAGTGACAAAAATATGCAAACATTTGGAGAATCTTAAAGAGTAAAAATACTTTTTCACAGGACTTTATTATAGCCACCATTCTTGCATGTCATCATAGCCTTCTTTAACACAGACGTAATTGAAATCAGGATAAATCCTCACTAGTAACCATAGGAATAAAACAGTTCAGGCAAGCATACAGAGTGCACAGTGGAATAAAGGAGTCACAAAGAGGAGAATAAGGAAGACAAGAAGAGCAAAGAGAACCAGAGCAAATAGAAGGAAGAAATGAAAGAATAAAGAAGGTCGACAGGCTGACCTGAGTGTGTGCGTAGGTGGCCAGTTAGCGCATCGCGGCGGCGGCAGGCGTAGCTGCAGAAGGGGCATTTGAAGGGCTTCTCCCCTGTGTGCAGCTTGATGTGTCTCAACAAGTTTCCCTTCTGAGTGAATGACACGCCACACTGGTTACACTGGAACGGCCTATCACCTGGGAGGGCACAGGAAGTGTTACACTGTAACGGCCTATCACATGAGAGGGCACAGGAAGTGTTACACTGGAATGGCCTATCACCTGAGAGGGCACGGGAGGTGTTACACTGGAACGGCCTATCACCTGAGAGGTCAGGGGAAGTGTTACATTGGAACGGCCTAATACCAAAGAGGGGAACAGGAAGTCTTATACTGGAACAGCCTTGATCACTTGATGGAGCACAGGAAGCACAGGCTCTAATCACTCACAGTCCCCTTTTTGCATACAGCCAGATCAGCAAAACAGATCATAGGCTACTTAGTGTTGAGCTGCTATACTCAGAGTCACATTCTCCCTAGGTTTTTGGACCGAACAAACGAGGTTCCCAGATACTAAATAACAATCCACACCACACGATGGCATAACATATCTGCACTGTTAAGGACCAGCAAAATTGTTAAGGGTGAGAACATTCTAAAATCTCAATCTAAGTCGTATCATATATTTATAGGAGGATTTGCTAGTGGGGCGAAAAAACACTACTCTGTGGTTTCTAGTGTGGGCTGTGTACATATAATACAACTGTTGTCACCAAAGAGTCAGTAAAAGACATATACATAGACATCCAGCAGTAGTGTATGGAGTGGGGGTGAGATGAAGTGTTAGATCTCCACACTAATAGCTCCGCTCCTACTGTATATCTCTTCCTCACCACACAGAATGCGCATAAACCAAGCTGGTGATATAGCCACGCAGCAGGTTCAAAAATGAGCGGAGGTAGACCCAGACACACGCACACATTTATAAACACATCACCAAAGGTATAAATGAAAGTGTTAGGTTTAAGCACTGCTGTCACACTGTCCTCAGGTGTCAGTTTAGAACATTAGATTTAGATATTTTGGAACGTTTTAGGAATCTTACACTGTGTCTTATAGTTTCCTGTTGCTGAACATGCTGTACACTTTACATCTTTTTCAAATCAAATGTATTTTTTAAAGCCCTTTACATCAGCTGTCACAAATTGGTTTATTGCTAGACTACATTGAAACTTGTTTCATCTTTATGATCATCTCTTGATTTGCAGCCCAATGTTTGGAAAAGAAAAATCTCCTCAATCTGTGATGTCAGAGGCACAGTAATAGTATCAGTTAAGCTCTAGAGAACAGGTTGAGGAGGATTTCTGGCATGTTTTCCCTGTGAATGATTCCAAGGCTAAACTATTGTCTTCTTCAACACAGCAAAGCTCTCCACCTCCACACCCAATGACACAAAGACATTTCTGGACTCACACGCATTATCATTTTTAGCAATCGTCAGATGCCAGACATGTTTTTTCCTCTGTAAAATACATATACACATATTCAATACTAAGGAGATACAACCTGAATAGTGTTTTATTCCTCATTTATCAACAGGTTTTTAATATGTGTTAGATGTAAATGTACTTAGTTAAAATTTGGGCCATACACTGTAGAAGAGTACATCATTAGAGAAACACTTACCATTGGGCAGCCGAGTCCCTGGGTCACATGACCCATCAGAACCAGGAATCACATCCTGTTGGTTGGTAGGGCTGTCAGTCATGGGATCCTCCAACCCTGACCCCTCTTCCCCGCTTTGGCCCATGTCTTCTGCTGTGGTTCGCCTGTCCCCCTCATCTCCTGTGTCATCTTCCTGTTTGATTGTTTGTTCTGGAAGGTACAGGTATGATCAATGACATAACAGAGTTTTGGGCCAATTATTAATTCTAGTTGAAAATATGTTTAGAGTCAAATAAAATGTGGGTAATAATAGTAAAATATTAAAGTTTATGGTAACCCTGTTGTGAAAAGACCTTGAGTTCACACAAGATATAGTAAAATACTTTGCTACATCTAGAAATAGACTGTGTTTAATGGCCTGAAATGCTCTGAACAATAAAGATTTGCGAAGGGAAAGTTCAGATATGAGAAACAGGCTGGTCTAGTTCCAGTCCGTCCTTGAGGAGAAGAGGAGGGAGGGAGGGAGGGAGGGAGATGAAACAAGAGTGAGGGGAGGCGAGAGTTCTGGCCCGAGTAGGTATCCTTGTGGTTTTCCACTTGACTGGTGTTGGGTGGGAGGCTGGCTGGCTGCATTGATGGGGAGACAGGCTGGTGTTGGGTGGGAGGCTGGCTGACTGTATGGATGGTGAGACAGGCTGGTGTTGGGTGGGAGGCTGGCTGACTGTATGGATGGTGAGACAGGCTGGTGTTGGGTGGGAGGCTGGCTGACTGTATGGATGGTGAGACAGGCTGGTGTTGGGTGGGAGGCTGGCTGACTGTATGGATGGGGAGACAGGCTGGTGTTGGGTGGGAGGCTGGCTGGCTACATGAATGGGGAGACAGGCTGGTGTTGAGTGGGAGTCTGGCTGACTGTATGGATGGGGAGACTTGGACTGACTAAAAGCAAAGAAGCCACTGCCTCACATCTCTCAGTCTCTCTGATTGACAATACACACACATAGATACTCACACACACAAACAGAGAAAAGGACAAATTAGTACCCTTAAAAAGCTATTTTCCTTAACCTTAATGCCTAACCCTAACCCATTTCTAACACTAACCTTAATCCCAAGCATAAAAATGTGAGGATCGAATTTTACAAGTGAGGATCGAATTTTACAAACTAAACGAGTACACACACACACACACACACACACACACACACACACACACACACACACACACACACACACACACACACACACACACAAAGGTGCTCTCCCACGCATCTGTTTGCATAAGCTACAGGGATCTTTAAGCTTGAACATGAGCAGGAGACTCCTTGCATTCCTCTGCAGTCTGGAAAACCTGATCTGGACAATAGTGTCAAGCATGCAGACAAGCCTGTTTGTGATTTGTGACTGAGACAGTAATCACAGGGTGGGTATGGAAAGAAAAAACAGAGCAATAACCCCAAACCTCTCACATCTACATCTATCCCTTGGTCCTGGTGTCGTTCAACCTGAGGCTTTATTAATACAAGTGCAGCTGGTAAATTGCTGCAGTGTTGACACTGTGATGTGACTGCTATAGGTTTGATGCTTGTGGTGGTTGACACAGGTCTGATAGCACTATTAATATCCCAACGTGTACCAGATAAGTTTTTAGGAGTCCTGCTATTATAAGCAATAACACATCAGTCTCCGCTATTTCTTTATCTAACTCTAAGCCCTGTTTGAGGTGAAGTGGCACCTCTGTTACTAACAGCGTGACGTTTAAGTCATCATCGCCAACTGTACATGGATCCAGCAAATCGAGACAAGCTCTATTGTTTTTTTCCTCTCAGATGACGGCTATGGGGAGTCGGTGTACTCACGAAGAGCTCTTCGCTCTCTGTCAAAGCTGGCTGAACTTGAGATGGTTGCTGTGACAACTGCATATTATAGAACCCAGATAAATAAAATATAAAGAAAGAAACTTCAAAGCATGATGGGTCATGTTACCAAGGAGGAGCTAGGTATCTAGGCAAGCTGAAAAGTCTATCATCAGCAAATCTGATCATGAATACCTGTCCCAATACCTGACTGTGCATAAACCACCTGTTAGATAACATTACTCAAGGGTCAGAGGTCAGGAGGGTCAGAAGGCACCACCCATAAGGTATAGAAAGAGGTATTTTGTGAGCGAAAAAAGCATTGTAAATCATATACCTTATCAAAAGTTTAATTCTCAACATGTGTAGCCTCCCAGAAAATGTTTGTTTTATTCATCCATTTGTACAGTGACAAAACTGGTCAATTTCAAGCAGAATTCAATGTCAATCAGCTTTGTGTTAAAACAGCAATGTCACAGTGAACTGGTGTTAGGCAACCTCCGGGTTGGGATGACACAGGCTGTGTCTGTGAGAACTACCTTTCTCTGAGTCTCCCTCCATCTGAAAGCATAAAGAGATATGGGACCAGGCTACTAACCCTGGAGGATGTTGTGGGAAACAGCTTCCTCTTTTCTGGTTCAGCCACCTCATGGTGACATGTCTAAAGCCAATCAGAAAAACGGCACCCTGTCTCAGCTCTTCCTATTTCTTGTCATTTAGGGGAAGGGAACTACACAAAACCCTTAAGATAAGACATGAGTTGATAATGACCCTTTGATAAAAAAAGGAATGTCAACAGATTCCTCTTGAGTGTGTGTGTGTGTTTGTCTGTGTGGTACATGCTTTTCTGTGTGTGTGTATATAAGTCCCTGTATGTGTGTGTTTGTGTGGATGCATTTGTTTAGTAACCACTTACCAGTGTGTGAGTTAAGACCCTGTGGCCGCTGTTCATTGGGTGAGTTAAGACCATGCGACTGCTGTCCATTGGGTGAGTTAGGACCCTGGGGCAGCTGTCCATTGGGTGAGTTAGGACCCTGGGGCCGCTGTCTATTGGGTGAGTTAGGACCCTGGGGCCGCTGTCCATTGGGCATGATTGCCGACAAGTCCACCAGCATTCTAGAGTTCTCAGTCTTCCTGGGAGAGCAGTCTCCGTTACCTGGGAGACAGACAGAACATGAGAGCTAAGAACATTGTACTGAACAGCACACATACAGTATGTAGGTATTCATGTCTACCTGCGCAAACAATCACACACACAGGAGCGCGCATGCACATACACACACATAATGCTTCTGAGAGGTGTCATTTGCAGCAATCACGTTTTCTAAAAAATAGCGAAAAAAGTGATTGTTTAGGTAACATTTTTAGCTTCATTTTATGGCAAGAGGAAATCGGCATACAGAACAAACAATAAGAAGCCAGAGTCATCAAGTCTCTTTTTCTTAAACCCTTTCATATCCAACACCTGTAATCTAACGCAGTGACACACTGCTTCATACCTTCCATTAGTGTTTCCTCAACATGACTTTCAGCAGCATTTAGATTCTCCCTGGGCATCCTGCCATCACAGTTCCAAGCAGGTGCATCACATAGCTTCAGAACCCAGGCCAGTGGAGTGCAGGCCGGAACATGCACTGCAAGTGGCTACTGGGCCTATCAGCCTAATTTCCACTCCATACAGATCGGATCAGATTTCCTTTCTGCATCCTCCCTGTGACAGAGGCATGGCTACGGGATAGCTGTCCTGTTCACTCAGAGGGAGAGCAGTCCAATCCCTTATCCCATTACAGATTGGCCCCAGCAGAGCCACTCAGACAAAACAGCAGCAGCATCACAGCTCCCCCCACTGAGCCAGCTGTTAAATCCCCCAGGAGCCAGACCACCACATGGTAGCACCTGGGAATGTTACCAGGAAAGTACCTGAGATGTCATAGATAGGATCATCACCCCGGTCTAACAGTTAGCCTTTGTCAAATTGTCCCACAAAATGCTAGTCTTTTATTTGATGATTGCGATTGGCTGCTGCTGAGTGAAGCACACTGGGAGTCGCAGTCCATGACCATGATGACACAATCCCCGGGTCTGGTCTCAGGTTGCAAGCCACGCTGGGGTCGGAGGAAATCTCAGGTGACTGACATGCGGCTGTCCCCTGGCAGTTCTGTGTGTCGTTGTGACAGAGGTGGACCAGATTTTCCATTACTGTGGTAAGTGCTGACGTCTTGACTGCTGCCTAGCAGCTCTGTGGGGCTGATCAACTTAAATAGCACCTTTTGTTAATCCTATGTTTGCTCTTAATGGCATTTATCATCTGTTTTTTTCCCGTACTATAGTTACAATTCCTGTTCACTGTCCCCAAAGTTATATATGCTGGAACCCGTGGGCAAGGTAAAGCAGACAGTGTGTGCCCACATCAGTAATCTCAGGAACAGCACTGCTGATTTTCTAGTCATTACTCAAACCGATAGAGGCACTATGACCTTGCAGGGGTCCAGATTTGATTTGGATCAGCTTAACATTTCGAGTAACACCCCACTACTATAATTTCCCAGTGTCTCTGGCCTTTTTAAGTGAAGTTTAGAGTTACCACCAATGACTGTATTAGTCACAGAGACATGGTTGTTAATTTTTTTAGTACCTTGTCCTATGGCTTTCACCAAGTGAGGTCTAAATAATAAATGAATCTACATGCAAAAACTCAAATATTAAAAATAAAAATAAACCCGAAGAAAAAGTTCATTTGCCATCATAACCTCACTGATGTGACTTCTCGTTCAGTTTTGAGTCAGAACTACAAAGATTTCAAGTAGTAATGAGTAATAATTACTAGGAGTAATTTAGTTAAAAATTCCTGAGGCTTACAACACACAACACAATACACCTGTGCACAAACACCCCCTCGCACACACACACACACACGCGCATGCGCACACACGCGCGCACACACACACACGCGCGCACACACACACACGCGCGCGCACACACACGCGAGCGTGCGCACACACGCGTGCGCACACACACACGCGCACACGCACACGCACACACGCACACAGTCTGCTGAGTCAGATTCAGAGCTTTGATTCACACCATTTGTTAGCTGACTCAATACTGTACGAACCATCACACAATGTCTTTGCATCAGACCAAGGCCCAGATGACTTGAGTAGACAGGGGAGGGTTAACTGGAGGAAGACAATGCTTGGAACTCATCAGATATGGACAGTTCCATGTGTTGGCGGTGTTGCCGAAAGGAAAATGTATGAACATGACAGAGACAGCAAGCCATGATAAAGGCTGCTATGTGTATGATTTATCTGAACATAAATCATACACCATCAGATATGACATGTTCTGTAGGTTGCCTCGCTTCACAAGTGAGATTGAGAAAGTGTTGAGTCACTTTATCAAGAAAATGTGGTTGATTGAATATGTGTTAAATATGTGTTGTCTTTTACTAGGAGAAGGAATTTAATTTGCGACAGAAACACTCATGTCTTCAACTTAACACAAAAGGCTATTCCGTTGTGGCTTGTTGGAAGCACACGCAGGCCACACTAGCAGGAGCAAGGATCTGGTTTTTCCAGTCAAACCCTTAACCTCTGGACCATCCCACTACAGAGTGACAGATCCAGTAAATCAAATTAATGTACTCGGTTTGAAAACGTTAAGAGCAGTCCTGGTAGTCTGTTTCTAACAAAATTTTGGTGTATAGACAAAACAAACATAATCAAATGGAGCAAGGTTTAGTTATGGGTTAGCTAAGATAGGTTTCTAAAATTAACAAAGACACATTTTCACATACAGTAAGCCTGTACACCACCAGTGATGTGAAGAAAAATAGAAAGCCATAAAGCTTAGGCTCTTTTCAAAATACACAAAGAGCCTACAACTGTGTTCGTATCCAGAACGTTCTCATTGTCACAAACAACTACAACAAGGAGTTGCCAATCTGTGTATAATCAGTGTGTCCTATCAAAGTGGAATCTGCAGAGGGGAGTGTAAAAAGGAGGGAAGTACCACTGTGCCCCTGGTACCGAACAACCCTACCGATAATACACCTCTGCAGGAGCCAAGAAGTAGTAAGCTTTGTTAGAGGATCCGTACACTGCCTGGGTCTTGCTCCTCTTTTCGGGTTAGTTAAGCGGAACGTCTTCCTCTGCTGGGCAGAGCATGTTTCCCCTGGCCACATCTTTGAAGCCTTTGTATGAGAGTCAACTATGTGAGTAGTATGTTCTCAGCCCTGCCACAAACACTGGACCATAACACTGCTGTGCAAAACATCACAGTAATATGATGTCCTGAAATGTTTGACTGCGTAGGTATAGAAGCTGCTTACAGGGATCAATAAGACTTAAAAACTACTGAAAATGATAGACGAGACTGAACTAAATACGGTTCTAGTTGTCTGGAGACTGAAAATGGCAACCTCCTTGATTTGAGGATAGGGTATGCCTCTGTCTCATAGAAGGATGGTATGTCCTGATCCTTTACCTCCTCCACCCTACATATCATCCATGGGCCTAGGCTTTCAGTGCGACAGAACCCATAAAAACCTACAGTATATCGTGACTTGCACAGATATGGACAGATGCCTTGTACTGGCTTGACTAAAAAAACACAAAATGGTTATGAAGAGACACATTCCACATCCACAACAAAAAAACAGATATCACAGACCCTTTCACAAAATGTTAACAGTCATATGTCGATATTACTTTAGTTACAGAAAGAGAAAGAGTTGACTTACTTGCAGAGTATCTATCAGTTGCCTCTGTTTCCATAGTCTGGGGAGAGCTGTTGGTATCAAAAAGAAACATTTAGTTAGAAGAGCACTAAACCTTTACCACAATGCATACTCCTCCTAACTGCTTTTACATTTTAATGAAATAAGACGGAATAACCTGTTATGTTGGTGTGATTATTGTTACGTGATCATTGCAATTTTAGCCAACTTTTTATTATGTATTTAATGAATAAACTTTAATGCACGCTTACACATGTTTAAAAAGGTTGATTTGGATGAGCATTTACAGATAAAAGAATGGCAACAAGAAAAAACATAATTTTGGCTGATATAATTAGAGTTTGTACATAAATGGCACTGCGTCAAAATCTACCTTTTTGTCTAGCGTCACTGCAAAGAAAATATGGTTAAAGTTCTGTGCTGGTGGATTGAAAAGTATATCCTTTGAATAGAACTCAGTTATTGAAAGTTGAATTATTAGAGAAGTATCAAATATACCAAGGCCAAACTACTATGGGCTATAAAAATATAATTATAAAGAGCAAGAACACAGGTCCTTTGTTTCAGGTCCTCTGAAAAACGGACTACAGCTCAAATTAAATATGTCTGAAAGAATAGTAATGAAGTTCAACCCACCACTGGCCTTTCAAACCTATTATCTGCTAAGGGACATTTAGCAGACATGTATTATCTGTTTGTGGTTCACATGAGATTGTGTAATATTGATGTTTGATACACAAGATAATGAAGTTCATTGTGTTTGTGTGTGGGTGCATGCATCGATTAAGTAGTCACACATTTCTGGTATACTGAAAATTGCATTTTCTTCAGTGAAATGTCAGAGGTAAACTGAAAAGTCAGTAAACGTTAGGTTTTAAACCTAACGCTATCAGGTCAATGTGCCAGGTTGATCATGCCAGCGTTCCTTGATATTGTGCTATGCCTGGTCAAGTCATCTGATGTACAATTAGAGGAGTGGCAAAGTAGGACCCACAAGAGGCGTATGTCCTTATAGTGTGACCAACAACGGGGTTAGCCCTTAGCAATAAAAAGATATGCATATAGGCCCAGTGTTGAGGATAGAATAGAGCTAAATGTGCTCAAATGTGAAGTAACAGACAGATGTCAACTTTAATAAATCTTGAATTGTATTATTATTACTTCATCTAAATACAAAACTATAATAATCAAGACATTCAATCATTTAATAACAAATGGCATGTGCTTGCATTTCCCCTCATAATTGATACAAGCATTTATTTAGAATGCAAATAGGCCTAATCCATGCAAATAGTTAATGTAATAGACTAGTGTGTGATATGTCTATATTTTCCCCATGAAAGGTTTCAACTATACGCTTATTTACAGCCCTAGACTAGGCCATTTACATATTCAAGGTTAAATCATTATTAGGTTAAATCAATATAATTAAAGATAGACAGCCCATAATAATATACAACAACTATATGGGCCTCTGCGGGTGGACAACTAACCATACATGTGTGTAATAGTTTACTGTCTACGACTGTCTTTGCAGGATATCCTTTAAACTAAAATAAAAATAGTCGATTTTTTTCATTCAGACCTAAACTTAAATGCATATATTCCATTGATAAAATAAACCATATTGTATGACTTGAGAAAAGGGTAGCACTGTCAATGGCTTGGAAACAGTAAGTTAGCATTGATCTAGGTAGTTCTGAGTTGCGTCTATAGGTAAAACCACGTTCCTGTTTGGAGTTTTACACATTCTGACTGCTTTATAATGAGTACGATGCCTTTCATTTCAATTAGAAAAAAAATAATTGAACATTACCTTTTAGTGTCTCCCCTATGCAAGTGATAATCAGTTATCGTCCTTAATGAAAGCTTCACCGCCCTTCAAAATGCAAATTGAAATCCTCAGTAGACCCGTATGTATTTGATAGACAATAACACAAATAATTTAGGGGCTTCTCTCCTTCGAAAAAGTGCGGTAGGCCTACCAAAAAAAAACATCTATTGGGTATCACACGTTCCTATCCGGCATTCAAACGGAATAAAGTTTAGGAGCAGAACAGCACACCCCTCATAAGTAGCTTTGATAGTCACTTCCTCCGTGCTGAGCCCGTCAACTTTTCCACCTCAAATGCGACCCCCGCATATACCTTTCTTGTATCAATGAAGGAACCTGATCAGTACAACACAGACTGCGTAAATCTGGATTTTATTTTCTACAGCAGAACTACGTCAAGGAAGACTCAACTTTTAGACTAAATGCAAGTAAGAAAGAGAGGGATAGAACTGGATACACCGGTTGGTAAGGAATTAGCCAAATAAAAGCAGTAGGGAGCAGCCTATTTTCAGCCATGGGAGGCTAAGGAATCGGAAAAGCATCGGTATTCAAAAGGTATTGGATGAAGTCGGATTGAGTGAGTCAGTAGGCAGTCCTTTAGAGGTATGACAGATAGCATTCTGTCATTCAAACTTGTCACGGGTATTCACAGGTGCAGCCAATGTCACTTCATTAGAGACCGAATGTCTACTGTAGTGCCCATTCCTGTCCATATTTGAGATACACAAGCTAAAAAATCCTCTCTCTTAACAATGCAATTTGGATTAAAAGAATTTTCAATAATGACAGAAAGCCCCGACTGCTGCATCAACAGGTACCGGATAACTCAACCAGCAGTCGCGAGCCATCTGGCTTTCGAGACGCACCTGTCTCGCTGGATGCGGTGTAGTCAGCAGCACGCTGTGTATTGTCTGGATCAATGTTCGAATGTTGAACGTATATCCACGAGCAGATTTTATTTAATTACAACAGAGTAACTGTTACACGTGTTGACAAAATATATAACCATCGCTGTGTTGTATTTGTTTGTTAAATGTATTTACCTTAGGCTATAAACGCAGGACATTGAAAAATCCCATCAGTATACTCGGAAATTAGAACTACACATTTCACCAGTTTGAATGTTTTTCTTAGATTACAATGTATAGTATTAGAGTAGTTCCGTAGGCAGAAACAATTAATCCGCTGATACTTCCTCCATCTTCGAAAGCAGAGCAGACGAGACGCCGAGTGTCTATTCTGGGAACTTGGTCTAACACGGAGAAACTGATCTCTCTCTCTCTCTCTCTCTCTCGGTCTGTGTTTTCGGCAATCGATTACAGGACTTCCCAGCCAGTTGCTTTTGCATACCATTTTAAAAACAATACACTTTGATAGTAAGTAAATGTTGAAAACAAGTACTGAGCAGGATACAATATTGTAAGAATGACACAAATAACAAGAATAAAGATAAAGGATATGGATGCTTTATAATTACAGTACATGTAGATACAATACTGAAAATAATGTTTAGTGTATTATTAAACTGTTAATAAAGTGCATATAAACCATTAATGATATGTAATAAAGTAGGCTATGAAATGAATCAATATATTCATAGTTATATTTATTATTATAGTGGGGAATTATTTTCACATTTTTTACACCACATATGCCTTCATTCAGATAATTACCTAAAGTGGTTGAATAAATTAAAACACTGAAACAATATGCAGTATTTTATTGTAAAAATATTATAATAGCTTTTTGAATTGTGAAATTAGCAAAAACCCATGTACTGTAGTGTAGATTTATGACTCTCCTCTTTTACTCCCTCCTGTGGCAAAGAATAGACAGTACTCAATATACCTACTGTTGGAAGAACAGCTTAGTTTTAAGAAGGGAGAGTAATACATACATACTAAAATATGTGTACAACCAGTCTATAAAAATAAATAAAGTCACATGCTCCCAAAAATGTAATGAGTTTACTCACAAACAGTTAGTTAAATATCAGCTACATACAATGCTTTTCATTGTACATTCACAATAAAATAAAGTAAAAATAGAAACCTGAAAGTATGACAGTTATAATATGTGTTCTTGTTCCATTTGGTTGTAATGTTACACATAATTACATCAGATGATGTTAGTCATTTGCAACAAAGGGTTAGATGTTTGACCATTTGGGATTTTAAGACCAAAAAACAGGAGTTGTGATATGACACCTGATTGGTAATGAAATCAAGATAATGTGAAGCACTTTTATGCAGAATGACACATTTTTTCACAGGAAGTACATGTCCTGGAACTCATCTGTCTTATAAGTCAAATATCAGTACATTTATTGTGCTCAGTCTTGTCATATTTCAAAATGCAATGTATGCTATATAAAATGTGTAACATAAAACAAAAATAATGAATTCCCATATAAATGGTTTTAGATATGCTTCAATGTTTATCAATTATAGGGATTTTATAATGCATTAAATCAATTTAAAGTTATTAATTACTCATGTATGATTATTACATAATTTGTAAAGCGAACTGAGTGCGCTTCATGAGTTGTTTAAGAAAATTGAGCATAATTCAAAACATATAAAATATATAGTGTTACTTAGTGCTCTTCTTAGTGAAGAAATAAGAAAAGGACAACAGTTTGAAGAAAGAAATAGCCTAAACCCAGTGTGAAGACCAAATTATTGACCAGAACCATGGGTTGTTTACAAATACTACCATACTCTACACTTTCAGGGTCCAAGTGTGTCCATGTACTTTCTTGCAAAAAACGACAAGCACACACCATCCCCTAAATGCATTACCTCACAAAGGACCTTACCACTTCTTTCCATCATGACAATGGTAGCATAGAGATGATATTCAATTATTAATCATAATTTGTTGTAGTTAACCATGAATAATCACAATTTCATGTTTAACCGTGTATTATTTCAAAGACATTATGTGCTTTCTTGTAAAGAAAAAAAAACACAAAAACAAGTTAAAAAAATATTTACAACAAAGGTTTGCTGTAACATAAAGCTTTTCAGGCTTGCAGTTTCTCTTTCTAACTACCAATATTAAACGTTTGTTTTTTTCTGGTCATCATTTGCAAGCTAGTTTTGTTGGTTCCAGCCATGTACAAAGATAATATTGACCAGAAACTAAGATATTTTCAATATTGTTAGTAATGATTAATAGTCCCTTAGACTGGTAGTCACTTGCTGTTCTATAAAGATATTTGTTATTTGACATGTAAAATGTAAAGCTTTTTTGAAAATTATTCTGGTACAGTTCTGTGTTGGGTTTCCTTCAGCAACAAAGGCAGCCCCTTATACTTTGCTTGTGGCTAGAAGAATAGATATATCTCTACCATACTTCCTCAATCTAAGTGGGCTTGCTGCAAACAAAAAAAGCCAACTATCTGAAGGATGTAAACAATGTTACCCTCTTACAAACCTTAAAACCAAATAATATGTTTCAGTTAGATAACTAGCAAGATTTGTTAAGCCTGGATGCCTCTCAAGGTTGTACTGAAATCCTAGCGTTCCCACTGTGGCATGCATCTGTTATGGGTTGAACAACAAGTGATAAAATGTAGCGTTGTATTTATGCTATGGATTGAATGAATGCGTCAAGCCATATGTTTTGCGGTGGAGGACCATGAATTCCAATAAATCCGCGTGGCTGCAGCTTCTAGCAATGTTTTTACACTACAGTATTCTTCTTTAGATGAACAAGACTTTGTTGGCAGATTTGCATTGGAGATACATTTTTTGTAGTGTAAAATGGTGAAAATGTCAGTTGTCGTACGTCACATTCCGAAGTAACGTTTGAATCAGAAAATGTACGTTGTTGGGAATCAAATAAAAACAACTCTGCTATCACCAGCACTCGTTCGACAGAGAGTGCCATGTTAGTTATCAGGTAAAAGGATGCAAATAATGGAGCCAATGAACATCTCTTTTCAGTTATCAGATTTGTTTCCTAACATACACCAATAGCTGTGTTTGGGTTCATGGTCCTTTTGCCTGATGAAGCACCGTAAATATGTAACTAACTTGTAAACCGCGATTACATTCAGTATGAACATATCAGCGGTGCTATTACGTTCAATATCCACATATCCCAGCGCTATTGATCCTTAATGACTCACTATTACATTTAATGTCAACATTTGAGGAGTGCCATTTCCCTAACATCGTAAATTGTCTGCCAGGGGCAGTTGTGAATGTATTAATAGTTTAACAGAGTGGCTGTATGTAAGGACGCTGTGGTCGGGGATGTTGGGCAGGCGTTTCCACAACTAGCTTTCAATACGATGGTGGGAGTTTGATTCCGGCAGGAGGCAAGATGGGTTTTTTTTGTAGAATTGTGTTGTTAAGATAGGATTTTTATGTTTTTGTGACCTTACCCTTAACCCTTAACCATAACCATTAACTGTAAATGTTATGACTGAGCGCTTAAACTTAACAACACTGATAGCCTTGCAGCTTTTATAGCTTCCTCATGGAATCTACTATGGAATATACCAGTTAAGTTTTTATTTTGTTTTCCTTCTATTTCTCTTTTCCTTTTCTGTGTTTTACCTTAAATTATTTTTCTGTAATGGAAGTTCTGGTGCTTTCAGAGGAACAACCTCTGTGTAAATGTAACAATCTACTGCTGATGAATGCAAGTTCTTGTGCTGCTGCTGTAATTTAGACATTGATGAAGTGTATTATCTCACAAAAGGACTGACGAGTCCATCCAAGTGCTGGAGCGCAAGGATTGAGATACCCAGGTGGTGCCGTAAATAGTTTTAGGAACTGTAATTCAACAAGGATGAATATAAAATGCATGGATATATGACATGGCATAAATGTCCCCCTGGAGAAAGCCGGGTAAGACATCGATGCAGAGATTATCTCACGAAGGGACTGACTTGGAGTGCGAGGATTGAGATACCGGGGTGGAGAGTCCCTCTGGAGGGTGGTTAGAGAATTGTAACATTCTGACAAAACTCTGTCTCATTTTGTCTGTCGTCTGTGTTTTCCTGTTTTTATTCTATTGCATTTTAATATATTTCTTTTTCTTTGTATAGCACACTGAATAGCGTCTCTAAGTATGAATTGTGCTATATAAATAAACTTGCTTGCTTGCAATGAGGCGTTTCTCATTTTCACTTTTCAATGTAAGAGTGAGTAATTAAGCATCAGTAGCACTGGGGATATGTTGAATGTAATTGCACCAATTTATGTTCATACTGAACGTAATTGCAGTTTACAGAATTAGTTGCATATGATAATTCCTAAGAGGTATGGTTGGTTTTTCCACCTTGCTGTCCAGCCTCTGTAGTCCAGCTGGTGAAGTCTTCTAATGATGTTAGTGGCTGACACATCCATGCCAACCTGTAGGAGAATGTTCCTGATCCGCTGTTGTCTTTTCTTTTTCATTATGGTGAGCTTTCTTTAGTCATTCACTGTATTGTATATTTCCTTCATGTACTAGTGCTGTACGTCATTGCCAAGCTCGATGGCCAGATTTGACATACAGTGGATATAAAAAGTCTACACACCCCTGTGAAAATGCCAGGTTTTTGTGATGTAAAAGAATGAGACAAAGATAAATCATGTCAGAACTTTTTCCACTTTTAATGTGACCTATAATGTGAACAATTCAATTGAAAAACAAACTGAAATCTTCGAGGGGGAAAAATGAAAAATAAAAACCTTAAAATAACCTGGTTGCATAAGAGAGCACACCTTCTTATAACCGGGGATGTGGCTGTGTTCAGAATTAACCAATTACATTCAAACTCATGTTAAATAGAAGTCATTACACACCTGCCATCATTTAATGTGACTTTGATTAATCACAAATAAAGTTCAGCTGTTCTAGTAGGATTTTTCTGACATTTTCTTAGTTGCATCTCAGAGCAAAAGCCATGGTCGGTTGAGAGCTTCCAAAGCATCAGAGGGATCTCATTGTTGAAAGATATCAGTCAGGAGAAGGGTAAAAAAGAATTTCCAAAGCATTAGATATACCATGGAACACAGTGAAGACAGTCATCATCAAGTGGAGAAAATGTGGCACGACAGAGACATTACCAAGAACGTCCCTCCAAAAATGTACATCCCTCCAAAATTGATGAAAAGACGAGAAGAAAACTGGTCAGGGCCAAGAGTCCTACAGCAACATTAAAGGAACTGCAGGAATTTCTGGCAAGTACTGGCTGTGTGCTACATGTGACAACAATCTCCCGTATTCTTCATATGAATGGGCTATAGGGTAGGGTGGCAAGATGGCCTTTTCTTACAAAGAAAAATATCCAAGCCGGCTGAAGTTTGCAAAAGCAAACATCAAGTCCCCAAAAGCACGTGGGAAAATGCGTTATGGACTGATGAAACCAAGGTTGAACTTTTTGGCCATAATTCCAAAAGGTATGTTTGGCGCAAAAACAACACTGCACATCACCCAAAGAACACCATACCCACAGTGAAGCATGGTGGTGGCAGCATTATGCTTTGTAGCTGTTTTTCTTCAGCTGGAACCGGGGCCTTAGTCAGGGTGGAGGGAATTATGAACAGTTTCAAACATCAGGCAATTTCGGCACAAAACCTTCAGGCGTCCGTTAGAAAGCTGAAGATGAAGAGGAAGTTCACCTTTCAGCATGACAACGACCCAAAGCACATATCCAAATCCACAAAAGCATGGCTTCACCAGAAGAAGATCAACGTTTTGGAATGGCCCAGCCAGAGCCAAGACCAAAGACCAAGGCAAATGCAAAGTTAGGATTTGACATTGACTATTGTGCATACAAAAAGGATGCAAACAAATATACAAAAAATACCTGCTGAATTAGAAACAGCTGTAAAGCTATTTGTCCAAATACATTTGGTGCCCTGAAATTGGGGGAAGAAAATAGGCTGTACTTTTTTTAAATTGGTCATTCAATATGAGTTAAAATACCCAGACGTTGCAGCACTTTAAACCATTATCTGCTAGATCATATAACAATAACAATGAAATAATGATAAAAATTGTAAGCATTGGTGAATTAAGGCAATGGTGGTGGGAGGTGTGAATTGGGGCATGAACACTGGTGTCTAAGCTTTAACGGGGATCAACCAGTGGGGTAAAAGGACAGAGAAGCGCTTTGACGAGCAGCAGCTGCCCTCCCATTGGAATAGGACAGGTAAGAGACAATTTTCCACATTCTAGAATAATAATGAAGACATTAAAACGATGAAATAACACACAAGGAATCACATAGCACACCAAAACAGTGTAATACAGATCAAAATACATTTTGTGCTGTAGATTTGTCAAAGTAGTCATCCATTGCCTTGCTGACAAATTTGCACGCTCTTGGCATAATCTCAACCATCTTCATGAGGTGATTACATTTCATATTTGTTATTTCATATTTTTCATGTCTTCGCTATTATTCTACAATATGGGAAATAGTAAAAATAAGGAAATACCATTGAATGAATGTGTCTCCGACGTTTGACTGGTAATATACATACCAGTCAATATATATATATATATATATATATATATATAT